>LIEC01010747.1:0-23951 GCA_001925005.1 Drosera capensis
TCGGAGATAGGACAAATCGTCTTATATTTGTATTAATTAGGTAAAAAGAAAACGAAATAGAGTAATGCATAACAAATATGCAAAGACATGGATGTTTATCAAAAAAAATCCCTCAGAGACGTGAAAATAAAACCTTCAAGTTCTCTTTAAAATTCCACTATAAAAAAATAATAAGTATACAACATTCATTCTAAATAACATTAGAAGTTATAGCCAACACAAACTAAACAGATCAAATCAACAAAACAAAATGACAAAATTATAATAATTTTGCCGTCAACGTCTTTTTTTACTCAAAGATGAATGAGCTAGAAATGCGTCTTTTTTCACTCAAAGATGAATGAGCTAGAAATGCGTTCATTAAATTTCAACATCCTTCAGTCCGTTGGACGTCAATCGCAATAATCTGAAACTGAAATCCAAAATTATAGATGATCTGTTCACTCATTGATCGATCCCCGCTGTTGTTATGTTACTGAATTTTTGGTCATTGCTTTTCAGGAATCCCTCTTGGTGCGAGAAGCTCTAAACTCCAAGGTTGTCCATTTCTTTTCTCTGATCACGCATGACCAAAATCCCTTGAGATTAAAGAATAACCTGTTTACATTTTGGGAGAAGAGTGTGTCTGTCGTGACAGTGTCAAATCATTTAACGATGGATATTTAAACATACATCATGATTAAAACATGATAAATTAATATTAACGCTTAATCTATATTGTTTAAATCTCCTTGTTTTATCGTTTAACACACAACCGGATTTATATATGTGTTAAATTTTAATAAAATAGATTAAAAAAGAATATTTTTTAAGTGATATTGTAGTTTATTTTAACGATCGTGAAATGAGATGAGTACTGTAACAAATGATGATTAGTTTTGATGATTGTTATGTAAAAAAATTATTAAATATGATATTTCCTTCGATCCAAATTTTTTGCAACAAATTGACCTGCCACTAGGATTTAGGAATAGGTTGAATTTTGATCATTTTACATATTTTATCCTTGTAAGAAAAGGGAGTGAAGGGTGAGAGAGAAAAAATGATAGTGAGTGTCTCACACCCTTGCTAATGCAAAGTAAGGATGCCGCGCGTTTAGGAGTTTCTGCGAGCGTAGAGTCATGGTAGCGAGACAAGAACGACGTTACATTAGGACTTGAACGCGAGCAAGGGCGGTGCAAAGGCAAGCGAACGTCAGCAAGAAACGTTGCTCGAGGATTTGAACGCGACCGAGGCGCGTTGCAAAGGTGAGTGAGTATTTACAAGGCATGATACATTGTGTTAAGATTTGGATGCGTGAGGCATGTTCCAAGGGCTTGGGAACGTTTTCACGTCTAAAGATAAAGACAAAGATACGCGAGGTATGATTGGCATGACGTTTGGACTTAGACGCAAACTTGTTGCGTTCTAAGGGACAACGAACATTGCGAGAATCCTAAGTGTTAACAAATCAAGTTTGATGACGAGTTTTCTTGGATTCGTGTTAAGTTTAGTTTGTTTTGAAAACCTAAATGGATAATTGGACTACATGAGGAAAGGCAACGGTTGTCCCTACCGAATGTGATTTTATCTATTATCTGATATTGGGGAAGAGATGTCGTAAGATCAAAGTTAAGCCAAAGTTCGTAACACTTTTCCCCCATGTTTGATGCCACGTTCAAGGGCTGAGTTTGGACGTTGGAAACTATAGAAATGTCTTTGTTTGATGGTGGTCAAAGGCGAAATGTGGGTCAGGATCATTACGAAGGAAATCTTGAGTCGGACTTGCAAATTTTGAAGTCCAAGTTGGGAGTGATAGCTAGGATGGCCCTCATACAAAACTAAAGAGTAAAGACCATCAATTGAGTTGGATTGATGAGTGAATCGTCGGAACAAATCTTGCAAAAAGATTTATGAAAGATATCATCGCGAAAGATAAGAATCAGGAAGATAAATAAAGCAAGAAGATATCATGGCAAAGATATTGTTTAGGTAGAAATATAGTGTTCTTGGTTGTAAATCTGTTTTGATAATATTTTGAGTTGGTTATCTTTATGATGTTAAAATTTATAGCATTCCCTATTAAAAAGAGATGATCCCTGATCATCATGTATCGTATCATATATAATATTGAGAATGCGATAATGTTGAGAACACAAAAGGATTGGGTGTCTTACGGATCGTTGGTGAGATCAATAAAAAAAGTTTGACAAGAGAACGCAGGGTGTACGTTGTCTTGCAAATTCGTCGGATTTCTTTGTATTGTTAGAAACGCAATAAAAGGTTGATCGTAAATCGTTATATTTGGTTACTGGTTCGTTTTTGTTGATTTTGTCGCTCGTTTGTTCTTGTCGAAATATGAAAACGAGACCTAGGCTGTTTCAAACGATTTCCGCTAAGTAAAACAAGTGCAAGGGACGCTTGACGAAGGTGTTGCTGGCTGATTCGTAAAGAATTGGCTCATCATAGGGGTGGATTTGTCTCGAAAAATTAAGGGGCATAATTGACCTTGTGACAAATAATATGATATGATATAAAGAAAGGATAAAATTATATTTTTGTTAAAAAAGTAAATCTGAATGAAAAAAAATTACAAGTAATTTAGGATATCTCGATTTGACAGAACGATATAAAGATTATGGGACGGGGAGAATAAACAGATGTTGTTTATATTATGAAACGAAATGAGTATGTTTTATAACAAATAATCTAATCTTAATAAAATTAATATTTTTTTATATAATTAAATATTGGTTTTTGTTATGAAATTTCCACAACGGAATGAAGCTAGTCCAACATAATTGATACAGCTTAAATTTGAGATCTAACTCGAAAGAATCGACCAATTGAACCACTAGGTTTACTCACATTTTTCTACGCAATATAGAAAGATATGGACGTTGGTTACTAGTGGGGCGTGGGGAGTGTAACGAGATATTCCAATGTTATCAGATTGACAACTGGAGTTTGCTGAAGTCATTGCACCCGTCATCTTTCTACTATGCAGTGTCATTTTTCTATGGTCGTGTTTGTCAGCTTTATTGTCAAAAGTGTAGGCTCAGAGCTAAATTGTTTTTTTTTTTGTTAACGTTGAAACTTGGAGTTGGACATCTCATGAAAACTTCAAAAGAATAATATTTATTATTTTCTTGTTAATAAAAGTATAATTATTTTATTTAATATGATAATTTATGTGTGTTATTTTTTGATATAAATATTAAATTATTCTTTAATTTTTGTGAGTGAGAATAGTGAGAGGAAAAAGAAGAAAAAATGATGGATTGATTTGATGTGATATAAAATAAATAATAAGGATGTTTTGTTATTTTTGTAGAAAAAAATTTCTAAATAGATTAAGATTATAATTTAATTGAAACGGTCCAATTTACTTAGTGTTATAATTTTGTTAGGACGAAGAAAATATAATGTAAACATATACTGTACTCCTTTTTTTCAACTTAATTACAACGCTTGATCACATCAGTCATAAAGTTGACAAGGGCACGAATGATCTGCGAGACGATCTAATGATATTTTTTTTTAATAAATTCACCATGAAACATTAAACATAGTGTAAGTTATTAACAATAACTCTGGAAAAAAAATCATATCATATCTATTGATAAAAAATAACATATCGAAATACGTAATAAATAATATAATTATTATATAACGTTGTAATTAAATTAGAATGAAGAAAACAACAAAGATAAAGTTATGCATATTTTATATGAGGGTTCGGTATTTACGCTCGATGGAATTATGTGAATTTGTTAATTTGTTAATTTATTATTGTCACCTTAGTTGGACAATAAGCTAAAGAAAAATGAACAGCGGGTCCTAATTCGATTTTTTCCATCAAGACTTGAATTTATGAATAACAAACCTCTTATCATTAGGGAACATTAGTTAAGCCGATGCACCAAACCTATCTCTATAAATAGCTTGCTCTTCAATTTCATTTCACTTCAAACTTGATCATACCATATAGAAGTTCAAACCACTGAAAACAAACCAAAGTACTGAAAGATATCAGAATCAATGGCATCGACCAAGAAAGAAGAAGTGAAGCTGATCGGGTTCTGGTCGAGCCCGTACAGTCGAAAAGTTGAGATTGCCCTCCAGTTAAAGGGCATCAAATATCAATACTTAGAGGAGCATGATCTCAAGAACAACAAGAGCCCTGAGCTACTCAAGTACAACCCTGTGCACAAGAAGGTGCCTGTGCTCATACACAATGGTAGGCCAGTCGTCGAGTCGCTCGTCATCTTGGAGTATATCGACGAGACTTGGACGCAGGAACCGGCACTCTTGCCTTCTGATCCATATGAGCGCGCCATGGTGCGATTTTGGTGCAAGTTTATCGATGACAAGGTACATGGTTCTTATTAGAACCAGTCACGAATTTTTGCCCCGTGTTGCTTTGCAAGTTGGACCTATTTCGAATGGTGTGATAACGAAGCACGTTGCTTACACAATTATTTGTTACGTGTGATTAACAAGACAGTGAATTTATGTTGGACAGTTTTCGCCTGCTGTTCGGAAGTATCTCTCTCTCGGGCCAGAAACAGATGGCGAGAACGCAAGAACTGAAGCACAAGAATGCCTCAAGTTTCTTGAGAATGAGCTCAAGGGGAAGAAGTATTTTGGAGGCGAGACAATCGGAATGATCGATATTGTGGCGATCGGGTTAGCATTTTGGCAGCGGACGCTTCAAGAAATCACGGATAAAGATCTGATGAATAAACAGGACTTCCCGTTGCTGTGTGCGTGGGCTGAAGAGCTTCTTAGCTGCAGCGTCATCAGCGACAATCTGCCGCCAAAAGATAAATTCATTTCCCTCATCCGATCTCGTCGTGAAGCCGCCGCTGCCACTTCTAAGTAGTTCATTGTGACTCTTCAGTTCGTTTGCAGTGCTCTTTCTGTGTCTCCTGGAGTTGCCAAGATCTCTCAACTGTGTGGGTAAAACACAGAACAAGCAGTCTTTCAATAACACGTACTACGAATAACTAGATATTGTTTGAGAAGGACATTGGAATCGCGGAGTTTTCCAAAGGTTAAGCTCTTTCCCATTTCTTTTCCCATCGAAAGTTCACCTTCCAGTAAATTCCGTATGAAAGCATAATAATACTTCAGAATCGCATCAGATATGCAACTTCAAGAACACATCGGAGCAACTAGACTCCGATTCCTTAAACCCTGTCAGGGCGCAGGAGCATTAAGCTCTGAAACTTCACAATAAGAGCCAGACGCTTTTACATTAGCAACATCTGCTAAACATCACAAGTCAAGGCTCCTGATGTCGACATATTCACCTGCACTAATATCATACACAGAAGCAAGCAAGCAAGCAGTAAGAACAGAAGCAAGCAAATGCCGTGAAGATCTGCATACATATACAACTTGACATGAACCCATACGCACAATATCATCTTCATCAACATATATCACTCTTCCCAGCACCAATTTTTCGTATAATACAATGACATGCCTCAAAAGTACTCAAGGATATAATGAACGAAGCATTGAAAAAGATCATGGTAAGCTCCATAAACTCTTCCACAAGCTCCTCCCTCAACAACCCACTGCCCCATATTTATTTTGTGATATGAGGAGGCAATCCAGGATAAGAAAGATAGTAGATACTTAGCATGGCGTGGCTAAGCTTGTGATAAAAAGGGTCGAAGATGATGCTCCAAGATGGCCAATAGAGCTCCACTCTGGCTCGGCTCATCCAAGACGCCGCCTCCGAGCCTTTTCACTGCTTCCACGAGCTGCCCCCTCAACCGCTGGGAAAGCAGGCAGCCACCTGCCTTGACACACTCTCTATACAAAGGCAGGTAGGCTATAGCCAATCTCAAGGGTGGGGGGAGATCTCGTAGGCATAACGAAGATTCACCTCTTTTCAAAATCCTCACCACGTTGATGAAGTGTTCTCGTCCTTGTCTGAGTCCGTCCCAGTAAGCTACCCTCGACCAACGTTCCACGAGAAAAGCCCTTAACTCAGATGGGACTGACTCATCCTCTGATAGAGCAATGCTCTCTGCAACGGCATACGTGGCAGCCGGGTTGCCTAAGAAGTCAGACCGAAGGAGGAATGCCACACCATCCAATGAGCCGCTACTTCGTTCCCCAGCGGCCTTGAGGATTTCTATGCTGAGAGCAGCTAGGACGTGTTGAGGGACCTGGGGAAGAAGGTAGGCAGCAACTTCAACTTGGCAGCTTGCAGTAGCGGCTGTAAGGGCAAGACACAGTTCCATGTCCTGGCAACCCCTTTTGACAAACCATTTAACCACCGGCAAGCAACCTCGATCTGCTGCCCTCATCAAGGGTCCTAAAAAGGCCATTGCATGGCCCTCCTCTGCTAGGCAATCCATCGTACTTATTTTGCCATAATGTGAAGCAAATCCTAGCGCAAGATCCACATCAATATCCAAGCTGTTCCTCTGAGCTATCTGGAAAAAGCAATCACAAATTTACCGGTCACATCACTTGAAAAAAAAAAAATCCTGTTCTTAGAAACTTGTCACTAAACTCCATAGAATCATTAACCATCAAGATTCCACATATGTCTCTATACCTCATATCCAAATCCGACCACACAAAGAAAGAAAACAAGGCAAAGTTTGAGAAGAATCTCAGCTTAAGTCAGTTAGTATGCACCATGAAAGTGGTCAGCAAAGCAGAAGATTTGCATTGAAATGAATTAAAGCTTTACATTGGCTAGGCTTGCAGAAAATAACATGCAAAACCTTGAATGGCCACACAGAAAGAAACTAAAGTAATCTGCAGAGGTAGGTAATTTCCAGAGGCAAAGATATTAACAAACTGATTTTCTTCGTCTATAAAGAAAGTGTCTGTTACTGCATATTCTTTTTTGCTTGTGGATGTATTAGGCTTAACAAAAAGCCATACATCATAAGCTCCACGTTGAAGCTTATGAAAGTAAACAGTGGAAGTCCTAAATAAATTTCCTAAGCACTTTTCAGAACATTCAATTAACATCAGAAGGATTTATGACCACTTTTAGAGCAAGTCCAACCTTGTGTTAAAATGAGTACATCTATTGTTATAATTTGACATCAAAAAGCGCTCTAGACATCAATAATAGAACTGTGGCTTCAATGTTTAGTACCATTCTACACCCAAATGGCCCATTTTTATAAAATAAAAAAATAAAATCCCGAAATCATATCTTAAATGATTTATCGAATGCAATTTAAGCTCTTAACCCGTTATAAACTTCTCAACCTTGTATCCAACTATTTCTACACTTAAAATTTTATCTCCATGCTCGATTAATTCTTTCAAGTATATTTTTAACAAATTATTCACAAAAGTTGATAGTTTTATAATCTTTTTCAATGTTAGAACATCAAAAAGTGGTCTTATTGATGATGTAATAATGATAAATATAATGAACTTTCATGCCAAATATAGAACGAAATATAACTCAGTTCTATTTTTACATCATGGTTGGAGCACTGTTTTTTGTTTTTTGTGATTAGCTAATGGTTGGATTTGCTCTCGATAAACCTACACAAATCAGCCCTGAAATGGAACATCCATCCCAAAAGAGATAGTCATTCAAACATGAGAATAATAGACTATGGATGATTGAAACCAGGAAAAACACGAACTAAGGGTAAAAAGGAACAAACAAACTAGGGGTTAAACATTGAGATCTCAACACGAAGCACAGAATTACCCTGTTCATACTATATACTGGCTAAACATTAAGAAAATAAAAGTTTATGAGTTCCATGTAGGTGAAACTTTGCACAAGATAACACAATTAAAAAAGATGCTACTCAGACAAGAAAAAGAGAAAAGCGACATGCATCTAAAGGAGAGTAGATCTCATATATGTGCTCAGAGGAAAGAAAATCAAGAAGGAACATGATAGAGGAATAAACTACCTGCAACAAGATGCGAACCAACTCTGTACTTCCAAAGCGTGAAGCTTCAAGGAAACACTGATTGACATTGTCCGCACCACCCTCAACCAAAATACCAAGCAGCCCATGAATCACACCGGCTGATGTCCCACATGACCAGCCAGGATCAAAAGAACTACTAAAAAGGGTGAGCGGGAAGCAAGCTGCGTCAAATGCCTCAGTAAAATCCTTCCCAGTAAGATTGTTTCCCGCAAGATCAAGAAAGGTCTTGAAAGCTTGCAGCTGAAGCCGGATCTCCAATGCTGAATTGTTGTGTATTCTATCTCTATTCCCATGACTACGAGAATGGAACCCTATGCATTTCAAGGCCCACTCCGTAAACTTTTGTACCTTGGCACTTGCCTCTGCTTTCAAGACCTCATCGCCATTGCATTCTTGTAGTCGCCCATGAAGCCTAGATCAACACATATAATTTTGTCATGAATATAAATGGGATTTTGATATAAACTAAATGAATTCTCCCACAACAACAAGGAAAAGTAACAGATGGGGGACATTCGGTTCTACTAATTTAATAGCAAAGACGACAAACCATATTTAAACAGTAGAGCAAGCCTCCCGGATATAACGACGCCAATATCCTCTATTTCGTTTCATGTCCTCAGCAGGTCTTGGTATTGTGAGAAGCTCAAGAATGTTTATCGAGAAATCTCAGGAAAATTGGCTCTTTATAAAGGCGAATGATAGTATGGGAGGTGAATCATTATAATAAACAATGTGAAAGTTATTATTAATGGTTAATTGCACCCACGATAGTCTTTATTCATTAATCCGTGAAAGCAAGGGGGCATAATTTTAGTATACCTATATGAGCTCATATTTATAAGGTGACATACAAAATCCGAACAAAATTTGAACTTCTTTTGCACTACATGACTTACAAGATCCTCGCTAAAATAAAAAAAGAATCAGCCAGGAGATGAAACTACCTCTGAGCCATTATGGTTACGGTGTCAGCTAACCCCATCGTTCTGCTCTGGCAAGCAGATACACAAGACGCAAGAAAGGATGTCCTTAGAGCCGCTCTGGTGAAGTCATAAGCCCCATCAGCTATAATCCTCCTAATCAATCCCGTTACACCTTGCAACTCTTGCAATGTACAAAGGAACCAAATTGAGTCCAAGGCAATACATAGGAAATCATTCAGAGCCTGTGGATCAGCGATCGATATCAGACTATCAGCGAGGATCCAATCGTGTGAGCTCACGGCACTCTGAAACATCCTGCTTAACTCGATCCTCCCGTGTCTGTTCAGTTTCTTCTCATTCGCCGCATCATCTTTCTTCGAGATTCTGATATCTTCCTTAGCTTTACGTTTACTCCCACCGCAACATCCCACCGTAGACACCCCTGGCTCCTCGACATTACGCGTACCTTCTCGTCCAAATACAATATCGCTCTCTTCACCCGACCCTGACTCCTTCGCGATTTCTATCTTAATCTCAGTCCCGTCAACTTCCATTTCGATCACCTTTACATCTCTATTCCCGTCTTCAACCATCGGATCCAATTCAGCCCCCGAAACCACGTTCCCCTTTTCCTCTTCCATGTTCATCAACACTAGAACATCACCAAGCAGCAGATACTATTCAGAGGTAACTGCAGCCCTTCTCCTCGCCTTCTGAATCACTACGCAGAATCCACTAACCGGAGAAAAACCCTAAAATCGATTACACCGAAAGCCCCAAACCATAATCACAAAACACTGGCAAAAAATTAACCTGACAATGATCGATTCCTCAAACCCTAATCACAACTCAGTACGCGCAGAAACCTTACAAACATTTAGCATCATAATTAACAAATCTTCGCCCTAATCACCTCTAATACGTTACAATCATCACGATCACTCCACACAGTAGAGTAAAACACACCGTATGATTTCCACACGGCAGCGCCGGAATCGGAGTGAGAAATCAGCGATCGTCGGTTTGGAAAATTGGAGTGGAAAGGTTGGATCAGAGTGCGGTGAGGGAATGGTGAAGGAAAAAGAGGAATTGTACGGGGAATGGAGAGGAGAGTGCGGAAGGGGAAATGGTGTGATCGGGACTCGGGAGTGGGAATATGCTGGCAGCGGGATGAAATGGAATGGAATTGATGAATGATTAAGGAAGAACCTGGTTAGTCTCTGAAGGAAAATTATAAACGTTGATTATAAAGATAGATAATCAATATTTATAATTTTAAAAAAAATATATTTAATTTCTTGAAATTTAGATTTTTTTATATTTTGTCTCTTCTAATTTTAAAATACACATATATCTTTTTATAAGAGAATTTTTTTTGTCAAAAATTAAAATAAAATATATAATCATACGTAAAAAATCAAATTTTTTTCAAAAAGATATATGTTTTTAGAATGGTCTATTTCTAAAATTGAGATGATAAAATACAAAAAATCAAAAATTTAAAAAAATTAAATTTTATTTTCTCATAATTTTACTAGAAAAAGTTATATATTTTGATTACATTTTACGATCATAATAGTTATTAGGACAAAAACGTCGTAAAGAGTACATAGATTATCAATAGATAAGTTTGATTAAAAAGAAAAGAAATTATATGTCATAATATACATGCGTATACTGAAAAAACGAACGATTGAGATAAAACGGTAAAAAATAAATGATTAAGATTAAAAAATATTAATATTATAATTTCAATCTTAATTTATGTTGTTTTAATTTTAAATATTTATTTATTATTAAACATATTTATATACACACACTTCTTAAATCCTTAATTAAATATATATTTTCAAATCTTAAATTTTATATCAATACGTATTAAAAATAAAAATATTATAAAAATAATGAAACGGAGTGGACATATAATTTCGAAATTGACTATAATAATCATAAATTATAATCATAATTTTGAATGGACGTTGATCACCTCACTTTCGTTACTCCTTTAATTGTAATCGGTTTGTAAGTTTTAGGATAAATGTAAATTTTGATCAAGATAGTCTCATTTACAAACAAACACACATTGAATTTCACACCCCCCACCACTCCCGTTTACATCCTCGTAAAATCATTCATTAATCACCGCAAAAGCATCCTCCTCCTTGTCTTTGATTCTCCACTTCAATCCTTCCATATTATCTCACTCGAGCCCTAGAAAACAACGTAGCCTTTCTTCATCTATCTTCCTCTCCTCATCTCCGATCTCAGCCATGGATGAAGAGTATGACGTCATAGTCCTGGGCACGGGTCTCAAGGAATGCATCCTCAGTGGCCTCCTCTCCGTCGACGGCCTCAAGGTCCTGACTCCCATCTCCATTTCTTGTGATTTTTGTGTGTATCGGAATGAATCGATTCTTTCTATGCTGCGTCGATTTGTTCTGTGGGTCTTTGCTGGAGATCGTGTGCTGTTGTGTACTTGTGTGTTGATGGGAATTATAATGATTGTTGTAGCGATCGCTGGTGATCGGTTGATTGCGGCGATTTGTTTTGTTTAAGATGAATTGATGATGACGAAGATGATTATTAGGGTCCACTTGTTTTCATGGTAGTGTTTGTTGACTCTGTCTGATGATGGAAAATGGATCGATTGGACCAATCTAGTGAACTCGGAAGTGATTTGTTCCATGAAAATTTTAGTGTGAATGAGAAATGATTAGGTTAAGGGACGTGTGGATTGGCACTTAATCCACAGTTATAGGCAGCGGATCATCACTCAATTGGAGACAAGTAGAAAGCTCGTAGTCATCATCTTGATCTGAAGTTGAGCTAGGTGGAATTCGCTACACGGATCTTTTTCTCTTATTCTTTATGATGGAGACATTCATCGTAATGAATTGCAGAAATCATCGCTCATAACCTGATTCCTAGTTTCTTCGGAGTCATTCTGTCGTTTTTCCCTCTGTTCAAGTGATCTCTCTCATACTTCACATGTCCCTTGTGGCCTACCAGGAGTTAGTCTTGCCACCCTACCAACTGGATACAACTATTATTTTTCTCACCCAACTTCGGAAACTGTATGAAAGAGGTGTTCTAGCGATTCTGGTATATTTTTATGGTCATAAATATAGAGGTACTGTTTATCGAATGGACTCCAGAATGAGCTCCCAATTGATGCAGTAACCTATCCATCTGTAATGCGCCCCTCCACAGGTGGTTCCCTGCATTGATTCTGAGAGTTTAGGATCCTGGATTAAACTGGTAGTTCTTCTTGTGCTAATAGCCATAGTAACAAAATTCGGATACGGGTTCACTTTGACAATCATATATTCAAAAAAAAAAATCTAAAAGAACGGGAAAAAATCGTGAAAAAAAAACGTAAGGATAAATTCTGCATGAGAACGATACGGTGATTAATACGAAAAAAAATGAAATATAGGATTAATATGGATTTTAAATGTGAAAACGGAAGGGTTGATGTTCTTGAGAAACTCTAATTTTTATGTGAAGGTTTTAAGAAAATTTGGTTATATTTGAAAATTTCGGATTTTTTTTTCATATTTTATGAAAAATCAGGGAAAAATCCGAATTATATACGAATTATATACGGATTTTTTATATGTGAATTTTACGAAAAATACTGTTTCAGTTCGACTAATGAAAAGTCGCGGATTTTTCGTAAATTATGCGAATTATTCATGGCTTTGGTTACAATGCTAATAGCATGTGCTTGAATCCACTGCAAGCACTCAAGTCACAATCCATTTACTCTTTATCTTTCCTTGGCACACAAATATACCAAACACCTCAGCTTTGTTCACAATTATTTCATCATTGTTTTTATTATCCTGCCCCTAATTTCAATATTGGGCAAATTTAATTGGAGAGATATGACTTAAAAGTATGATTGTTGATTTGATGCCCTCCAATTGTCGTCAATCATCATCCTAGACTCCTAGTAGTCTTCTCATACAGTTATTGAGTTTAGAAATTCCTCGTGAAGGCTCTGTTGGTAGTTTCAATGCTTTTATAGAATCAGGATTCCTGGTCTATGTTTAGAACCTTTGTGTGAATGTGAAGAATAGCTAGTATATAACTGCATCATACGTTGCCCTTGTGTATTTAGTTGCAGTACTCCAAGTGGAGTATCTGCAGTTCTTTTCATTCATTGTATACCTTGTGTGAATCAGTATTTTAGCTTATTTCGTAGTTATGCTTTTTATACAGGTTCTGCACATGGATCGTAATGATTATTATGGAGGAGAGTCCACTTCACTGAATCTAAATCAGGTTCTTTTCTTTCCTTGATTGTATTTTTTGAAAACATTTAGGTTCATAATAATATCTTGATTGGTGAAACATTTGGCGTATTGCAGTTGTGGAAGAGGTTTAGGGGTAATGATCAACCTCCAGCTCATTTAGGTGCTAGCAGAGATTACAATGTGGACATGATGCCAAAGGTTTATTTATTTATTTATTCGTGTTTTTTTCCCCCTTTTATCCTGTGTGGAACCCTCTTCCCTGAAAACTTCGAGCCAACTCTTTGATGTTGTTTTGATGTTGATACATTGTCATCTATTCAATATGTCAGTTTATGATGGCAAATGGTACCTTGGTTCGTGTCCTCATTCATACAGACGTTACTAAGTACCTCTACTTCAAAGCTGTTGATGGCAGCTATGTCTACAACAAAGGAAAAGTATGTGTTTTGGCAATTTACTGTTGGTTTCCTTTTGTTTGAACCATGTATTGGAGGTCGATGTCTCATGTTCAACAATGAATTCATGTGACAGATTCACAAGGTCCCTGCAACAGACATGGAAGCTCTGAAATCTCCCCTTATGGGTTTATTTGAAAAACGTCGAGCTCGCAAGTTCTTCATCTATGTGCAAGATTATGATGAGAGTAATCCCAAAACCCATGAGGGTATGGATTTAACAAGAGTTACTACAAAAGAGTTGATAGCGTATGCTCCTGACATACTGCTCATGAACATTTTACACTTTTTCTGCTAGTTATTGTAAGCTGTAATCAATGTGAACCGTAACCTGTTTTGTTACTTTGCTTGCTTATTCTAAATTAAATCATGTAATAACCACCTTAATGTTTATTGCACTTTCTGCTTTAACTATTCTTCTGCTTTTTCTCGGAAGCTTAAATTGCTTGTTACGGTACTGTATCAAGGAAATGTAATCTGTCTACTTCTGTGATTGTATTTAGGATTCTAGAAATTAATCTGTTAACTTTGGATATGCTGGTTTCATGCAGAAAATTTGGTCTTGATGATAATACAGTGGACTTCATCGGTCATTCTTTGGCACTACATACAGATGATAGGTACCTGAATGAACCTGCCTTGGAAACCGTGAAGAGAATGAAGGTAATGCAATTAGAGGATCTGCCTTTTTTCGTTTTTGATCCATTTGGTTTCTTCATGAGAGGACTAACAATTGACCTTGTTTAACTCCGTACAAATCACAGCTGTATGCAGAATCTCTTGCAAGGTTTCAAGGAGGATCACCATATATTTATCCTTTGTATGGATTAGGAGAACTCCCACAGGTTCTTTTTAAATTCTTTGTTGCACCCTCCATTTATACAGTTCCTCTTTGATACTTTCTTTTGATTGCCCCTTTTCGTCTATGGTTTCCTATTGTTGCCAGGCTCTGTTGGCTGTTCATTTAGATTCAATTTTCTTTCGGTGATACTTTTGTCAGGCTTTTGCTCGTCTAAGTGCTGTTTATGGCGGAACATACATGTTGAATAAGCCTGAATGCAAGGTATGCCCATACTAATGTTTTTGATTCATTACTCGGAGATAGTGTAGTGGTTGCTCCTTTGCTGATTAGATAGAGGACTTTTTGGTTTTGTGAGTACAGGTGGAGTTTGATGAAGAAGGCAAAGTTATTGGTGTGACATCAGAGGGCGAAACAGCCAAGTGCAAGAAAGTTGTCTGTGACCCTTCCTACTTAACTAACAAGGTAATTTTCATCCATCTTTTGAACTATTTGATCCCCAGTACGTGAAACTGTTTAATGGTTTTGTATGAATAACTAGTTGTGTAGGACCTTCAAGCTTCTTCATAATCCATAGATTGATTGTAAAGTTTTTTTTTTCTTTTAATCTAGTAGAAATCCTGTGAAAAGGTGGTATCATCCGTCGCGGATGGGGTTTCTTTTATGCTGTTGTGAGCTAATTCTTCATGTCATCATGCTGAGCTTCTATTAGTTGCTTTCGGTTCTATATATGAGGATGTAATTCATGTTCTTGACTGATTTTGGCTGTTTGGACAGGTAAGGAAAGTGGGAAAGGTCGCAAGGGCTATCTGCATCATGAGTCATCCCATTCCAAACACCAATGATTCCCACTCTGTGCAAATTATCCTACCTCAAAAGCAGTTGGGTCGAAAATCAGACGTGTAAGTTCTGTCTTTCATTGAAAGGAACGGATATCCTGTTTTTTTTTTTTTTTTTTTTGCAGTTACAGGGAATTAATGTGTTTGTCCCAGTTGGATTTTTCACGAATTGGTTTTGTATTATGGAATTCCTTGCTTTACACTCAGGAACTAGAAACTGGATGGCGGAGAGTTTATTTAGTGAATGTTTAAGATTATAGCAAAGACTTCAATAATCATTGTTCCAATTCTTATATGAGTTGGATAATCCGCATCACAAAGACTTCAACTGGGATCTACTTATAAATACTTCTGATTAAAAATTTAAAAATTCAAGTACTGATTGTTGACAGTCAACCATTTTACCCCTTGATATTTCACCATCTGTTTCAAATTTCATCAGTCCTGGCACCTGAAGTTCTGCAGCGATTAAAACCTCTCAGCCAACATTTACGTTTCAGTATATCTGCCAGCATATACTGTCCGTCTGTCTTTCAGAATTTCATGGACTTGAAACTTCTTTATTTGAAGTGAACATGGAGAAGAATGGAAGACAATTTTTTTTTCCTTTTTTAGAGGGATTGTTGGGTGCTGTAGATTCCCTTTTTTAGTATTATCTTTTGCAGTGTGTTGTATTATGCATTCTTGTTTTCTCTTTTTCCCAAATGAAGTACCAATTTTACTTGTTGATTTTTCTTCATTTGATCCTTGAGTGCAGGTATGTCTTCTGTTGTTCATACACTCACAATGTTGCCCCCAAAGGCAAGTTCATTGCTTTTGTTTCCACCGAGGCAGAGACCGAGAATCCCCAAAGTGAGCTGAAGCCAGGAATCGATCTTCTTGGGCCAGTGGATGAGATCTTCTATGACACGTATGATAGATATATACCTGTCAATGAACCCTCTCTTGACAATTGTTTTATTTCAACGGTGAGTTTTTTTCTCTCCCTTTCTTTAAAGAATATTTACCCTAGCAACTAACGATCTATAAGAAGTTGAATTAAATTTTATTTTCTTCAGAGTTATGATGCCACAACACACTTCGAATCAACGGTGACTGATGTTTTAAACATGTATACACTGATTACTGGAAAGGTAATAGCTATATCTTTTTCAAGTTGAATGTGCTCTTCTATTTTCCTTTTCATGGATCAACTAATCATCATTTCACATACAACATAGGTTATGGTTTATTAATTTGATTTACAGTGGATATTATGTCCCATAAGTTGTAGAATACTGGTTGCAACAATCTTTCATAGGTCTTGCTTTGTTTTTCGCCAAGGAAAATTCTGTTTTGTACATTTCATGTCATATTGGTCTACTTTGTTTGTAGCTGCATGAATGGCTAGTTAGTCTAGAGAGTAGACTAGATTATTGCTCCATGAACTCAAGCATTTAAACCAATGGCTCATAATGGGCGCAAGTGCTAATACTTGCAAGGATCCCGTCTAAAGCTCATGAGCCTGCTTATAAGAATTCAATCACAGGGGTCACCCTGTGTGAATGAGAAATATGAGAACATATCATCGAAAAGATGATCTTGAAGGAAGTAAAATTTACGGATCGATGTATATAGTTGATTAATCCCCAAGTAGATCATGGTCAGGGGTCATGGTACCCTGGTTAAGTACCAGAGCAAATATAAATGTTGCTAATTGGCCCTAGTCGGCACAATCAAGACCTTATATTTCACTTTCTGTTACACTTCCCCCCACCCCCACCAGATCTACTCAGTCATGGTCTGGCTGTTCACTGTTCTGGTTGAGCGAACCGTTCTAGATTTGATTATCATGTGAAGCCTGATGTCATACAACCTTCTTCTGTGATCCGTGATCCGTGGTCATGGGCATGTTTTATTCTGTGTGATCAATCTTTGTCGATGTATTGAAGGGCAATTCGTGTTTGTGCAGGCTGTAGACCTGAGCGTGGATCTTAGTGCGGCCAGTGCTGCTGAAGAGTGAAGTACTGAGCTCAGAATATCATGTTCCTTATATATTGACGTCCTTCTGAAGTTTGGACCTGTTAACGTTATTTGATCGTTTTATGATACTGATTTCTTTAATCAGTTTTAAGATATGGTATGGAAAGGGTCTTTTTCTCTCCTTTTGTTTCCCTTTGTGGTAGATCATGGACGTGTAATGTGTTATTCTGCTTGCTAAAATCAAGTTGCACTGCATCCATGGAATTGATCAAGCGATCTAAGATGAATTTGCACGGTATGTTACCGAGTTGTAAAATTGAGATTGCTTGTTTTGCTTATCCCTCTGACGTTGAGTAAACTGTTCACATCTTGTTAAGAGTTCTGTTTGTTAACATCATGGCATACTAGGAAAAGGTCGACAAGAACCTAATTCCAGTCTGCATTCCTTTCATCCAAACGCCACATGAAAGATAAGACATCTACTCGTTAGAGACTTTCGTCAGATTACATTAGTTCTTGCTTCCATGGGAAACTTTTGTTAGAGACTCATAGACCTTCCATGTAAGGTTCAACACATGTTTATTATTACAGATCATTGTCTGTGCAAGATAGTTTGATGCCCGGTTGCATCTCGTCTTTTAATTCGTAGCACATATATTTTATATGCAAACCGTCAATTTGGATGGAAATATTTAATGCTATCTCCATCTCGCGAATAGTGCAACATTCTTATAGGGATCCGAAATTTATGTGAATTTTTTTGATATTTATGTAGTGATGAGGTTTATTGGAGTAAGGTAGAGAAAAGATAATACAGTTATTGTAAAGATAAAAAATGATTTGATGTTTTTTGTTTTCAAATAAGAAAATATTATATTTATAATGAGACGATCAAATATAATAAGTGTTTTATTTTATTTTTTTTAGATTGAGGGAATAATTTTGAAACAAAACACATACTGTAGTTTTGCCGCATATTACTGTAAGAATGTGGGTTGTCACTTGTAGTTCAGGATTCCACATAAAGCAGTCAAGAGTATTTGAGTTGATTCACCGCTGGATATCCTTTTCCTTCATGTTTGCTGTGATCACTTTCGCATTTTGGTAAATTCACATCTGAGAACCAATCTCCAAGACTTTAACCTTAAACAGACATGTCAAACTGTCCCTTAACATCAATTCTCCAGTTTCAGTTCCATTGAATAAATGACTTGTGAACCAGAGCTGGCCTGGATGTTGGTATGCTTCTAGTTACATAGGAAATGGAGAGGACGTGCAACCCTGTCTTGAGTCGTGCAGCAATCAAACTGTCCCTTTCACAATTGTATGTGCATGGCTATGAATAGCTTAAATGTTTTTCGTCTTTGGTAAAATGATTAGTATCTGAAAAGCACACGTACAAGTTTTAATTTGAAATCAAAGTCGGATAATACATCTCGAGGATAGAGGATCGATTTTGTTTTAAGTCTCGAACCATGGTCGAGCTATAGTTTTTTAATTACGCTGATTCGATGATATATAGTGAAGATTGAAGGATCCAATTAGTTGCCGATTTATCCTAAAACATGTGAGGATTGTATTATTGGTACCGTTATCTGTGGGGGCTTATTTGAACTTTTGGTAGGATTCAGGAAGTCAAAAACCTTATTTTAAAATACACAGGTACAAAAAATAATACTATTAATTAGGTATTTAAGGTTCAATAGCTTGCCATGTTGTGTAAGTAGGATGTAGATAAATAAGTTCAACTCCTGTGAATTTGTCTTTACAAGTCAAATTTGGACAATGATTTCACCTATGCTCTAATCATGGTTTTGTAACAATAACTCATTTTAGACTTTGTTTACACTACTACTAGTCCACTATATCAATGTATAGGGTGCTTAATTAGGGATGCTTTACTACATGGACATCATAAAACAATTCGAAAATACAAGTATAAATCAACTTTTGATATAACTTACGAGCTTATGGTTACGAGAATATCTTTTTAATAAAGGATCAGTAACAAAAACTTTTTTGTTGCTCTAATATGGGACACTCCTTTTCCATTGGTGATTTGAAATCTTAGATAACCATCAAATGATGCAAAACATGGATATAGTAATTACCAATAAATAAAAAATTAGCCGAGAACAAATTTATGATTGAAGCTTTAGTATATATCGTCGAGGAATCAATTTTATTAAAATTTAAACAGATGATAGAAACCAAAAAATATATATCCAACATTTCTCCTACAAAGATCTAATGGAAATTAAAAAAGAAAATAAATACGTAAATTAAATCATTATTAAGGTTTCATGATTTATTTATGAAAGATTATTTTTTATTATTATTTTATACGAATCAAAATTTCTCTCGATAAGAACGAAAATCAATTTGTTATAATTTGATACGGAGGGGGACAACAATTAACTAGCCGTAACATGAATCATTTCCCCAACCCAAAAAGAATGAAATTCCAACGACAAAATGGAAATAATGAAAAATGAAAATGCACAAAATTCCATATCATATTGCGGTAGGTGATGCCCTTGGAGCATATATAACCCCACAAAACACACATTTCTGTCTCACACTCCCAGATCTCACCTCATTCCCCTTCGTCTTCATCTCTCCCCCCAAATCAACCAACAATGAAGGTGATTGACAAGATCCGCGCCGCGGAATCAACCAACCAAATCCTCTTCTCCTTCGAATTCTTCCCTCCCAAAACCGACGACGGCGTCGACAACCTTTTCGAACGAATGGACCGCATGGTCTCCCACAACCCGGCGTTCTGCGACATAACGTGGGGAGCGGGAGGCTCGACGGCGGATCTGACGCTCGACATCGCGAACAAGATGCAGAACATGGTGTGTGTTGAGACTATGATGCATTTGACTTGTACGAACATGCCTGTGGAGAAGATCGATCATGCGTTGGAGACGATCAAGGGGAACGGGATCCAGAATGTGCTGGCGTTGAGGGGAGATCCGCCTCATGGTCAGGATAAGTTTGTTGTTGTCGAGGGCGGGTTCGCTTGTGCGCTGGATTTGGTATGGATTTGGAATCTGAGCTCGATTGATGTGGATGATTTTGTGGTTTTGTTGATTTGATTTGATTGATGAGGATGTGTTTGTGGTAGCAGAACTGATACATTTAATCTGGATTGGTTATGATCGAATTTTAATGATTGATTTTTTAGGATCACTGCTGTAGATTTGATGTAATGAATGTAGTAGCATAAGAAATCTGATCTAATTAACATTTAGAGTTTTAGGATAGCATTTTGGTCTCAGTGATGATGTGGTTTGTTGATTTGATTAACGAGGATGTTATTGTGCTAGTGTAACTGTTACATCGAGTCGGAATTGCTTTTGATGGTTAAAGAATCATGCTATGACTATTTAATCCGTCGTTGCAAATGAATAGTATTATAGTAATGATTAATTGTTTTAGGATAACTGATCTAAATTTGATGTAATGGTATTGGTAATGTAAGAAATCTTATCTCAATAACGTGTAGAGGTATAACGTAATTGTTACATTAGATCAAAGCTGGATTATTGTAATGATGGATTGTTTTAGGTTGATTGCTAATCCAGATCAGATTCAACGGTTATGCTAGCATAAGAAATCGCATCTCATTAACATTTCGAGGCCAAGTGTAATGGTGGATTGCTATAGAATCACCAATCCAGATTTGATGCAACTTTATGCTAGCATAATAAATCGTTTCTCCATAATAGCTAGATAGAATATTGCTATGCTGGCGTAACTGATATGTCCGGTCTGGATTGTTGGTGACCAGAAAGTCAGCATATGAGCGAGGGGAGAGGTCAAAATGTTTTATTTGGCTATTGATGACTAGTGGTTAGAGGATTTAGAGTTTTTGTGGTTGTATTGATTCGGGAAAGGTTGTAATGTATCGGCAGGGGAAACATATAAGGAAGCAGTATGGGGATTACTTTGGCATAACCGTGGCGGGCTATCCAGGTTTGTTGTGATCTACTTTGTTTTGTATTTGGTGATGATAGCATTTGTGTTTTTGGTTCTTAATGCGAATTTGAAAGAAGTTCTGTCATTATATATGTTTAGAGGCACATCCTGATGTGATTGGAAGCGACGGCGTGGCTACATTGGAGGGATATGCTAGTGATCTTGCTTATTTGAAGAGCAAGGTATTTCCTCTGTTCCGCCTATAATGATGTACTGTTTTTGAGGGTTGCAATTAGTTTATTCGGTCTCTGAAGTGGTTGATAACCTTGGAATTAACTACTTTTCATTTTTGGTCTTAATGAATACGACCTAGGCATGTCAGATATTTCTTGATGGCTAGGAGGCTTATCTCCATTGGTGCATGCTTTTCTTTTGGGATTTTTTTACATTGAGTTAATATTTCATGTATCCTTGAGAAAAAAAAAACTCATTCATTTGCTAGTGGATAACTCTCCGCACCAAATGCTTCATTGTGTTTTGCCATTCTGGCTTTTCCTTGCTTCATTGGGTTTGCTGAGGCTGTATTCCTTTTAGTGCCTGTAGGCAAATGCGTAAATGCAATGCCCTTGAAATTAACCATAGGCACTTGGCCTGAGGTCCTTGGTTTGAAGCTAGTTGGAGCTTTCTTGAGGGAATGCTGGTGTTTCGTAGGGATTCTGTATTTCCATTTGATACAGAGATGTAGTGGAAATACCATGCATTTTCATTTGCTTACTTGCTTTCTTATCCTTGTGGGGTTCCCCCAATACTCATTTTTGCTTTCCTAGATTTCCTAATAGTGACTTATGCCATTTTTGGCAGGTCGATGCTGGTGCAGATCTTATAGTGACTCAACTTTTCTATGATACTGATATTTTTCTGAAGTTCGTCAATGATTGCCGCCAAATTGGAATCGCTTGTCCCATTGTTCCTGGGATTATGCCCATTAATAACTACAAAGGCTTCATACGCATGACTGGTTTCTGTAAAACTAAGGTAGGACTCTGTGCCACCATGTTCTCTTGAAAAGAAAGTTAAAGAGAAATGATAGTCCATTGCGTCTATATTAGCATCTTCCTGTCAAGAATGCAGGTAGTTTGACTATTGACTGACCCTGCAAGAGCAGATCAATACATCCGATGGGAACCTCAAAACTGCCCTGTGTTTGTAGCTTTGTAGGTTCTTGCATACTCTTTAAACTCTTTTAACTTGCTGTCGATCTGATCTTTCCCATTAATCTGATGAAATTTTGTAGATTCCTGCTGAGATCAGGGCCGCCTTAGAGCCTATCAAGGACAATGATGAAGCAGTTAGAGCATATGGAATTCATCTTGGAACAGAAATGTGCAAGAAGATTATGGCTAATGGCATTAAACAGCTGCATCTGTATACTCTGAACATGGAGAAATCTGCATTAGCAATTTTGATGGTTGTTGCTTCTTTTATGCTCGTCTATCAAATAAGCAATTAGTTTAGGTTATTTATTCTTACATATGCTAAACCAACCACAGAATCTTGGGCTTATTGAGGAAACTAAAGTCAGGAGGTCTTTGCCATGGAGGCCACCCACCAATGTTAACCGTGTGAAGGAAGATGTCCGGCCAATATTTTGGTATGTTCTTTCAGTCTTCTTACAATGTTTGAACATGAATTCTTAGAAATTGAGCCAGTTAGATTTAGTTAACTTTCGCTCATAATATGCTGGTCAATAATGGCAGGGCCAATCGTCCCAAAAGTTACATTTCAAGGACTCTTGGCTGGGACAAATATCCAAGTGGCCGATGGGGAGACTCTCGTAATCCTTCCTATGGAGCAGTAACTGACTATCAGGTGACCCTCTTTGTCCTCGCTTAATACTCCAATAGTTTTGCTCTATGACTTGAATGCTCACCAGGTGAATATAAAACTATAAGAGAATGGAAGCTTTGGGGGGTGAGAGTCATGAAATTGAGTTACAGATCTGGTGGTGGCCTAGGAAATTTGAAAGAATTTTCTGAATTGCCTTTCCCAGATGTAGCCAAAAAAGAGATAGAATTACCCTTTACTTCCTCTTAAAAGAGATAACTAACTACAAATGCAGGATGTAAGGGGTACGTCCAGTTGCAGCAAAAGGTCAACCATCATCTTCCAGTTTTTGCTGCCAAATGTGATGCCGTCTGTTAAGCCTTAAGAGTATAGGCATGCTTTTGAGTGCCAAGGCCTCTATTCAGATTGAATGAAGTATCTTGCTCCACCGTTCTTCTCTTGGGTCTGGAATCTCTCATCTTCATGTACATGATGGATGAGCCAAAACCGGCACATATATTTTCTGTGTTCTGGCCTCTGAATGCCCTTGGACCCTTGGTGGAGATGTGGTTGGATATCATGATTATTTCTTACTATCATTTTTTATTTTTATGTTATATAATTTTGTGACTTGTGTCTCTAAGCTGGATTTTCAGTTCTTGAAATTTATACCATTATTTTTTTGATATTGAACATTCTTACTGATTTCTTTTTTCTTTTTTTTTCGTCGTAGCCTTAACGCGTTTTTCTTCTCTTAGTTCATGCGCCCAAGGTCGTGCAGCAAGAAGCTTCATGAAGAATGGGTGGAGCCTCTAAAGAGTGCTGAAGACATATACGAGGTACTACAATCTGATTCCCATTTATTCTTTTATAGGTAATAGACTGTTATATACATTTCACCTAAAGTGGCACTTGGTGTTGGTTCAGAAATTTAACAAGTACTGCCTGGGAAAGCTGAAGAGCAATCCGTGGTCTCAACTTGATGGCCTTCAGCCAGAGACTAAGATCATAAATGAGAAGCTGGCTGGAATAAACCTCAAGGGT
>LIEC01010747.1:23971-95930 GCA_001925005.1 Drosera capensis
TTTGCTAAATTACCTTTCCCAGACTAGCCCAAACAGATAAAGTATTAGCTTTTACCCCCTCCTCTCATAAAAGAGATGCTATACGAATGAAGGATACCGAGGGGTACTTCCCGTCGCAACAAAAGATCAACCATCATCTTCCAGTTTTTGCTACCAAATGTGATGCAGTCTGTTAAGCCTTGTGTTTTGGGGATAGGATAAAGTGGGATTATTAATCCCGAGATTATTAGTCTCGAGACTAATAGTGCCAGCATTAAAGAGCGTATTTTAATGTTGTAGTCTTGTGTTTGTTTGCGACAAGATAAATGATTAGGATAGGACTAATTAGTCCAGTCCAACGTTCAAAGCTGTCAAACAAACATGGGATAACATTAAACTGGATTGTTTCCTCTACAAACTGTTAAGTCCCATGGGGCAATCCCCGGACTAATTATCCTACCCCTTATCCCACTAATTAGTCTCTCAAATGGGGGATTAAGTTAGTTAGGTGGAACTAATTGTCCCATCCCTTTTGAGTGGTAAAAAGGCAACACAAACACAAACATGGGATAAGAGGCAAGGGGGGACTATTAGTCCAATCCCACCATTTTAATCCCCAAAACAAGCACAAAGCACGGTTCTGAGTGCCAAGGCCTGTTCTCAGATTGAATGAAGTATCTTGCTGCATCGTTCTTCTCTTGGGTCTGGTATCTCTCATCTTCATGTACATGATTGGTGAGCCAAAACCAGCACATATATTCTCTTTGTTCCGGCCTCTGAATGATGCCTTAGGACCCTTGGTGGAGATGTGGTTGGATGTCATGACAATCTCTTACTATCATTTTATATATTTAATGTTATGTAATTTTGTAACTTGTGTCTCTAAGCTGGATTTTGAACTCTTCAAATTTATACCGTTTTTATGTTTTTTGATATTGAACATTCTTAACGATTTCTTTTTTTCTTTTTTCTTTTTTCTTTTTCCATCGTAGCCTTAACGTCTTTTTCTTCTCTTAGTTCATGCGCCCAAGGTCACGCAACAAGAAGCTTCATGAAGAATGGGTGGTGCCTCTAAAGAGCGTTGAAGACATATACGAAGTACTACAGTCTGTTTCCCATTTATTCTTTTATAGGTAATAGACTGTTATATTCATTTCACCTAAAGGTGGCGCTTGGTGTTGGTACAGAAATTTAACAAGTACTGCCTGGGAAGGCTGAAGAGCAATCCGTGGTCTGAACTTGATGGCCTTCAGCCAGAGACTAAGATCATAAATGAGAAGCTGGCTGGAATAAACCTCAAGGGTTTCCTCACCATCAATAGCCAACCTGCAGTTAATGGTGAAAGCTCTGACTCACCCGTTGTCGGTAAGTGTTAACATAGTTCTACTTGTCATATAAAAATAGCCCTGGTTTCTGTCATTGTAGCCTTCTAATTTGAGGCAAATAGTTTCTTGCCCTAGTCAGTTGGTCATTTGCTGAAAGTTTGCCTTCGTCATATGTTTTGATTTCTTCATATGTTCTTGATCATAAATGCATATTTATGAATGGGTATTGGCTTGTTTTCAATCGGAAGCAAGCATATCTTGGGAATGCATTATGCTCAAGGGTTTCCTGGCCTACATTACAGTGTGCATTATAGGATATGCCGAACTCATGGGTGAACCTTAGTATTGTAATCTTACTCAAAACGTGATGATAAAGAACGCATCCAATCAATTGGTCTTGTGGTTATCTTCAGGATGGGGCGGACCAGGTGGATATGTGTACCAAAAGGCGTACCTGGAATTCTTCTGCTCCAAGGACAAGCTCAAAGCACTCATTGAAAAGTCCAAGACTTTCCCGTCTTTGACGTATATCGCCATCAGCAAAGACGGAAGTTTGATCTCCAATGCCGGCTCCTCTCATGTGAATGCCGTCACGTGGGGAGTATTCCCTGCAAAAGAAATCATCCAACCAACTGTTGTAGACCCTGCAAGCTTTCTTGTGTGGAAGGACGAGGCATTCGAGATTTGGTCCAAGTCCTGGGCTCTGCTATACCCTGAAGGTGACCCTTCAAGGAAATTGCTTGAAGAGGTTAGCCCCTAATTATAAGCTCGGTTCTAAAACATTGTTGTCATTTGTTGGTGCGATATATAGATCAGCTACCATCAATCCCACTAGTTGGTAAGAGGATTGGAAATTCGGAAGGACAGGTCATCTGATATGCATGCGGTTTTACTTTTTTGCAGGTCCAAAGCAGCTATTCCTTGGTCAGTTTAGTAGATAACGATTATATCCATGGCGATCTGTTCGCTATTTTCGCCGATCTTTGAGGGAGTCCGGAAACCTATGCATCCTGTATTTCCTGTTGCTCCTCTTCGGGATCATAGTCGCATCTAGATCCCAGCACTATGGTTCTAGTATCGTGCGTGTGATTAGCTAAGTTGTAACTTCTCTTGTAATCTAAGCTCCCTGATTCAACTGCCTTTGTTTCCAATCATGGTGAGGGAAATATGAAAGGGCTATTTAGATAACAGGATGCTACTACACGAACTGCTGTTCTGTATCATTTGATTGATTTCGGTAATAAAATCTATATGAAGGCTTTTGTTCTTCCGTTCAGACTACGTTGTGGCGACGTCAGATTGTCGCCAATTCACGATCTTCTTTCCCACTGCTTATTTGAGGAAGGTTTCATATTTACTGCCTGCTTGTTTGAATATCTTCATCTGTTTATAGTAGCATCACCGGCTGAACATGCTGAAGGACTGTTGGATATGACTTTCAATTAAAGTCGTCTTGTATGATGTTGGGTCTTTGTAAATTTCATATGTATTTTCTTATATACGACTTTCCTAGACAAGAAGGCCTGTTTGTCAAGGATGCAATTTCCTACGACAATGAAATCTGGAAAGTGGGAAAGTTCGACTAAGTTTCCTGTATAGATTTGTCCCTGTTGTCTGTCTAGATGTGTATTCAATATGGAAATGCAGCTTCCAGTAGACGATAGAAGTGGATGAAGTCAAGTCTCCTGCAGGCCACACTGCTTAGAAACCGCTGATCACAAAGATAGTAGCTCCGGAAATGGGATTAGTCGAAAGGGAGGCACTGAAGCCCCGCGATCACATCTATGCTCATCACGGTACCCTCTCTCCCTCATCACGTATCTCATTGGCTTTTATTCCAGTTTTTGTTCTGGGCATGAACACATAAGATTTAGTTGGTCCAGATCCCACTTTGGTGGTGTCGAAGTCCTGATGGTTAGGGGGAAAAGGAGTTGTTTCTCAGTGAAGCAACCTTTTATTTTTTTTACAGCATCTTGAGCACGATTTGCAGAATTCATTTGCCGCATATCAAAAACAATGGTAGGCATTCCAGATCTTCGAGCTCAACAATTAACTGCCACTATCTTATGCTTGTTAGGGTTTTTTTGTTAATGAGGGCCGGGTCATCCATCATCTCCCGGGGGCTGTCCAAGAAGTTGCAACTGGAACCAAGCTGGACCGTATCAGTTGTATCTCCTCCCCAAGCTCCACAAGACCTCCTTGTCAAGTTTGCGGTGATCAGTCGATGGCTCATGGCGTCATTTCATCGTGTCTCCATTGTTTCCTTACTGGTGGTAAATATGGGGTGTCACAGCCTTACTTTCTGTCTAAGAGAGGAGGAACCTGAACCACACTCGGTTCCGATGAATCAGATAATGTTCTCTACCATGCTGAATACCTCCTTGAGGATGGATTCGGTGAGTACAACCTCGTGACGAACAACTGCTAGGATTTTGCCCTGTATTGCAAGACTGGTAAGAAGGGAATGTGGATTCGGAGTGGACAGGTAAGTACTGTTGTGGCTGCTTTGAACGCAGCTGTGCCTCTGGCTATGGGATTCGGAGTGGAGCCCCTTGTGGAATGCATCAGGATTAGGCAGGACAACGACCAAGCAACTAAATGCATATACGAGAGCACTCAAGTATGCCGTTGAAAACAACACTGCTGCTCTAAATAAATAAATAAAACAGAGGAAGCATGGCTAGAATTCAGCACTAGAGCTATGTAAAGGATTCACCTTGGTTCTCACTATTCCATAGAAATCCCAATCTATCTTGTCCTAGACAATTGGAAACTATTGTAAATCAACCAAAAAACATGACGAATGACTTCGATAGCATGATTTAGGCAGCTAAAGTTAGAACCAACGACCTCCCAGCCATTCATATCCTGCTTCAGTTTGTATGAGAACGTCTTTCTCTTCGGATCATGAGCTAAAAATATTACCTTTATAATAATGGCCTGATAATAAAGCATATTATTATACTATGAATAATATTCAACCTTGATTAAAAAGGATACATACGATATATAACAAGATCATGGTTGCTACCACCATCAAACTAGAGACTCACATGTCTACATTGTATGCTAAACATACTCCTTCAACACCAACCTGCTTGTTCTAAATATTGATACTGAGAGCACATATATATTATAGTATATGTGATGTTACGCAGTGATAAACTACTCTTAGTCCAAACCATGTGGTCAGGGGACATGACATATCCTGATGTTAATCTCTCTATTATAAATACATGGATCCTCCTCACAACATATTACGGAAAATCCCACCCAAACAACACAGAAAATCAAATAGCAACAACAATAACGACCCAAAGTTTCCTGAAAATCCTTTCCCTAACCATTACCTCCACTCGCCTTCCTCTCATGCTTCCAAAACAGCATCTCCTTCGACACCAACAATTTCTCGTCATCAAACACATCGTCCTTCCCTGCTCAAACAATCACTCTCTCCCCCGTCCCCTCGTCGACGACCTCGTAGGCTCCCTCTGTATCCAGCTTCCTCTTCGTGTACCCTCCCACCCTCACCCTCATCCTCATCCTCCCCCTGCAGCCGTTGATGGTGTTGGTCCGCGTTGAGAGGAACTGTAAAATTTTAAGAAGTTGAAACAACACGAGATAATCAAAAGATATTATAAATTAAATAAATCAAATATAAATAAATTATTTTTTTATATATAAATAAATGAAGGTGGTATAACAGTAACCAAGCTTATTAGGAGTTTTCTCCCATCACATATTTGTTCAATATAATTATTTAAAATTTAATTTGATTTTTTAAAATTTTGATTTTTATTGTTAAAATTGTTATACAAAAATTAATTGGTTTCTGTTTTCAGTCCAAATCCTTCTCCATTTTTATTTCATAAAGTTTTATTTTGTTTTTTAATATATATTTATTCTATCATTTTAATTCTTATGTTAAAATTTATCGTATATAAATCTATCTACCAATATATTAACTTATAACTTTACACATTATAAACTTATATTCACGTATGATTATAGATATGAAATTTGATCGATCATTAACTTGAAGCAAGATTGTTGTAAAAAGATATTGCTTTTCTTGCTCTTCCATCTATCGACTTTTCTTCTTCTTCAATCCACCTAGTCAGTCATCAAACCAACAAGGGTTTCTTCGCACTCCAAATCAAATCTCGATCGACAAATCTTCACCGTTGGATGGCGACGATGGTGAGCTCCGCCGGGGCGCTGATCTCGATGCTCGGAGAAGATCATCCGTCGCTGAAGCTATACGCGCTGAAGCTCCTCAATTCCTTTGTTCACATCCTCTGGCCCGAGATCTCCGCCTGCATTCCCCAATTGTAATTTGCTTCTGATTTTGATCTCTTGAACTTGGTGCTTAATTGTTTTTGAGGTGAATTTGTGGAATTGTTAGGGTATGGGGGTCGGATATGGAACTGTGTTGTGTTGTTTGTGTGGATATGGTGTTTGATTGACTGTTGAAGTGAATTGTTGGAAGAAAGGGGAATTTGTTATGGTTTTGGGGTCGGATTGGAACTGTGTTGTGCTGTTTGTGTGAATTTGGTGTTCGATTGTTTTTTGAGGTGAATTGTTAGGAAAAAGGGAAATTGTTAGGGTTTTGGGGTTGGATGTGGAACTGTGTTGTGATGCTTGTGTGAATTTGGTGTTTGATTGTTTTTTGAGGTGCATTGTTGGGGAAAGGGGGAATTGTTAGGGTTTTTGGGGTCGGTTATGGGAGTGTGTTGTGCTGTTTGTTTGAATTTGGTGTTTGATTGGTTTCTGAGACGGATTGTGGGAAAATAAGGGGAATCATTAGGATTTCAGGGTAGGATATGGAACTGTATTGTGATGCTTGTGTGAGTTTGATGTTTGAATGGTTTTTGAGATGAATTGTTGAAAAAAGGGGAAATAATTAAGGTTTTGGATTGGATATCGGACTGTTTTGTTCCCTTTGTGTGAATCTGTTATTATTGGTGCTGATCGGGCACGTGAAGTAGATGTTAGTGTCAGTGAAATAGAGGAGAAATACGGAGTGAAAATATGGAGGATATGAGATGTACGATAATGTGTGTAATATGTTGAAGTATGAAAATAGGATGTGTGTTTATAGGAAGATGGAAGGATAATACTTTGATAAGTATTTGTAATTTTGTTTCTTTTGTTATTGATCGCTCACTAGAAAAATTGAACTCAAACCACGACATATAGCGGTGGCTGTTTTAATGGTGTATGGTGATATCTAGTAAACATTGACTCATTGTTCTGCTCTAAAATGTTTTGTATTATGTAACTTGATATTTGCGAATGGTTTGGATACTATTATCAGAATTCAGAACTAAAAGTTGTGTTTGTATGCTCCATGGGATGGTGACTGCTGCTAGTTATGTGTTTAACTTTGCAAGTTATGTTGCTTCTCTTACAGAGAAACAATATATGAAGATGGAGAATCTGCTCACAAACCTCTGTCCGCATTACTTGTTTCCAAGGTATTTACTAGTAGGTGGTTTTATCTGAGGATCTTTGTGTTTAAGTTGCAATTACTGTTTTCCTTACACCCTAATAGGCTATGTCGCTTCACATGAATTCCTTTTTCTTTAAAGTACTGATTACATGTATAGAGTAGACAGACTTAGATTATCTTGACAAAAGTAAAGCAGATAATGTACCCTCGCTTGTTCTTCTGCAGATCTTTTATCACTTGAATGAAGCTGAGGATTCATTGAAGTTTGCTCTAGGAGCTGGTTCACTCTTTGATGTGTCTGAGGATTCTGATTATGTTAGGACCCTCCTCGGTGAGAATAAAACATTTGCTAATTCGCTTCAGAGAAGAGTTACATCATTAGTTCATTACCTGCATTAATGCTGATTATTTTGTGTTAATAGTCATTGAGATTCGCCTTTTGTTGACTAAAAACTGTTTTGCTTTGCAGACAAAGCCATAGACGAGTATGCTAGTTTACGGAACAAGGCAGCAGAGGGGATTGCTGATAAAATTGATCCTAGGCTGGAAGCAATTGTTGAGAGAATGTTGGACAAGTATGGCTTTTTGTCCCATTTGATGTTGTAGTATAAGTGTATAACAATGATTCATTGTCAGGCTTCATATGATTCATCATCAGACTTTGTGTTGTATGTCTTCAGGTGCATCTTGGATGGGAGACATCATCAAGCCATAGGGATGGCAATTGAATGCCGCAGACTAGATAAACTTGAGGAGGCAATCACAAAGAGTGATAACATCCATAGAGCTCTGTCATATTGCATCCATGTGTCCTATTCTTACGTTAACAAGAGAGAATATCGACAAGAGGTGAGAAGCTCTTATTGGTGCACATGATTGTATCATTCTAAATATATGTTAGATGTTTCAGTTGAGCTTGATGCCAAGTATTAGCAATGAGTTTTTGCTTTCTTGTCTCTCATTTTTTGATGAATTATGCTAAGATCTATCGTCTTGTATGGCACATAGCTTGGCGGTATTTTTATCTGCTACCCATGAACCATAAGATGTTATCATATTTTCCTCCTTTGCAATTCCCCATCAATGCGATGATAGATTCTGCATTTTTCCTAATCTCAGCCAAAAGGAAAAAGGATTAAGCAAGCAGCAAGCATAAATTAGTGGCTTATTGTTCCTCTTCTGCTTGCAGATACTTCAACTGCTCGTGAAAATATACCAGAAGCTAGATTCTCCTGATTACTTGAGTATTTGCCAGTGCCTCATGTTTTTGTACCAGCCTGAAGTTGTGGTAACCATCCTGGAAAAGCTTCTAACCTCAGAAAATACAGATTATGTCCTGCTGGCATTTCAGATAGCCTTTGATCTTGTTGAGAACGAGCATCAGGCCTTTCTGTTGGCCGTAAGGGATCAGCTTCCAGACCCCAAGTCTAAATCCCCTGGACAAGCTCAATCAGTACGTGAGGATCTTGTTCCTGTTAGAAATGAGCCTAATGATGTTTCAGAGGATGTGCAGATGACAGATGGCCCCCGTGCTTCTGATGAGAGTCTGCAACCTGTGGATCCTGCAGAAAAGGTTTATGCTGAGAGATTGGCTAGAATCAAGCAGATATTGTCCGGGGAAACTTCTATTCAACTCGCCCTGCAGTTCTTATATAGTCACAACAAGTAACCCTCCTTTCTTTCTTTAAAAGGGTATCCCATTGCGCATCTTGTCATCTCTATTACCTGAATGTTGACTCAAGTCCCTTGTGTACTACTTGCAGGTCGGATCTCCTTATCCTGAAAACTATAAAGCAGTCCGTTGAGATGAGAAATAGTGTCTGCCACAGTGCGACTATCTGTGCTAATGCTATTATGCATGCTGGAACTACTGTGGATACATTCCTTAGGGAAAATTTGGTAAGCTTAGCCTTTTGTCGGAAGTAACTTCAGTGTGGAAGAGTGATTTTTCTCCTTTTTTTTTTTGGATGTAGTAGATTTTAGTATATACTCTGTGTTTTCTTTTCCATGTACGCAGGACTGGCTGAGCAGAGCAACTAACTGGGCTAAATTTAGCGCCACAGCTGGACTTGGCGTTATTCATAGGGGTCATTTGCAGCAGGGTAGGTCCCTCATGGCACCTTACTTGCCTCAGGGTGGGGCTGGAGGTGGTGGTAGTCCGTATTCTGAAGGTGGTGCTCTCTATGCCCTTGGTTTAATTCATGCTAACCATGGAGAGGGCATCAAGCAGTTCCTTCGTGATAGCCTACGCAATACCAATGTTGAGGTAAGCTATGACTAGCTTGATGATGAATTTCACTTCTATTGAGTTATAGTGCTTAATCATGCTGGGGAACTTATGTTAATGGACAGGTTATTCAGCATGGAGCATGCTTAGGCCTTGGTCTGGCTGCTCTTGGTACAGCAGATGAGGACATATTTGAGGACATGAAGAATGTGCTTTATACAGATAGTGCTGTTGCTGGAGAAGCTGCTGGTATTGCTATTGGCTTACTCTTGGTTGGGACAGGAAGTGAAAAGGCAACAGAAATGCTTGCTTACGCACATGAGACTCAGCATGAAAAGATCATTAGGTAATATTACAACCTTCTGGCTTGTTGGATATTAAGCTATCTCCAGTGCTATGTGACTTACTGTCTGCTTTTTGTACAGGGGAATATCTTTGGGGATTGCGCTTACTGTTTATGGTAGAGAGGAAGAAGCAGACACACTAATTGAGCAAATGACAAGGGATCAAGATCCTATACTACGGTATGGTGGAATTTATGCCCTAGCTTTGGCTTATAGGGGAACATCAAACAACAAGGCCATTCGCCAGCTGCTGCACTTTGCAGTCTCAGATGTCAGCGACGATGTTAGGCGAACTTCTGTACTGGCACTTGGCTTTGTTCTGTATTCAGAGCCGGAGCAGGTTTGTATAATACTACCAAGGCCTGGGCAAGTCACTGTTTTGCTTTTATTCGTAAAGGGTTATTCTGAAAATAGCTGTGTTTTATTTTTATTTTTCCTCTCTCAATTTGTTTCCTACAAATTACGAAAACCATGATTCTATCACCATTTGTATTCCAAAGTTTTGGTTTCTCACTTATTAACATTAGCCCTGTTATGATCTCTTCACTGACATACTCTTGCTATCTTACAGACACCACGAGTTGTCTCTCTGCTATCTGAATCATACAACCCCCATGTTCGTTATGGTGCTGCTCTTGCTGTTGGAATTGCATGTGCTGGCACTGGTTTGAGTGAAGCAATATCTTTGTTGGAGCCCTTGACCTCGGATGTTGTTGATTTTGTACGTCAAGGCGCCCTTATCGCCATGGCAATGGTCATGGTCCAGATAAGTGAAGCTAGTGACTCTCGTGTTGGGACATTCAGGTATGGTTTCTACAAATTTAGTTCTGGTGATTATTCCTCATACCACCAACCCTAATAATCCCCCAGAAGTTGTGGCTGAGCTCTCCTTCCTATCTTTCAATTCAACAATTATTTGCTTTCATGACTGTAGGCGCCAGTTGGAAAAAATAATTCTTGACAAGCATGAAGATACAATGAGTAAGATGGGAGCAATTTTAGCGTCTGGTATCCTAGATGCCGGTGGAAGGAATGTTACCATTAGGTTACTTTCTAAGACAAAGCATGACAAACTTACTTCTGTTGTTGGTCTTGCGGTCTTCAGCCAGTTTTGGTATTGGTATCCACTCATATATTTCATAAGCCTGTCATTCTCGCCGACGGCCCTTATTGGGCTGAACTATGATCTGAAAGTTCCGAAATTTGAATTCTTATCAAATGCCAAGCCTTCATTATTTGCGTATCCAAAACCAACCTCAGTTCCCACCACTACTTCCTCGGTGAAACTTCCTACTGCGGTGCTATCAACATCAGGGAAGGCCAAAGCTAGAGCAAAGAAAGAGGCAGAGCTGAAGGCAATTGCTGAGAAGTCTGGTGTTTCAGATATCTCTGGAGCAGCTTCTGCTTCGGGAAAAGGAAAACCATCTCTTGAGAAGGATGTGGACCCTATGCAGGTATTTTAATTCTTCTACAAAAGTTTTAGCTACTTTTTTTTTGTTGATAAATTTAGCTCCCATTTTCTGGTAAATCTAATTTTGATAAGACCTGTCTAATCCTTAGACTGGATTATGGTGTGGCTGTTTGACCTGATATTAATTTGCTGTGAAGTAAACATAAAATCTCTGCTACCTTCAATTATGTACACTATCTAGTATTGTAGATCTTGCGTGACAAATGTCATCCATCAAAATGTTTACTTGCCAACTGAGGAAAATATTGTGAACTCGAAATGATAACTAGCTTAATTGTCATTAAGTCATCGAGTCATTGCCAGTTAGTTTAGGGGCTGTTTGGTATCGCTGTTTAAAATTGAAAAAACCAAAACCAATAATAGAAACAGAAAATCAGTAACAAAAACCGTAATCATAAAATAAAATGATTTTTTGTAAAAGAATATTGGATATTATACTCAGATGAAACAGGAAACCACTGTTTTGGTTCTCTGTTTTCTTTCTTTGTTTCATTCATTTTAAAAACAGAAAATAAGGAATAAAAAACAGAAATAATATCAAATAATTGTGTTTCATTAGTCATGTTTCATTAGTCATGTTTCATTAGTCAGTGAAACAAAAATAGAAAACTAGAAAACAAAAAGTGATTCCAAATAGAGGTTGTTTGCTATCATTGTTCAAAACTGTGAAAATCAAAATCAATAATAGAAATTGAAAGTTAATAGCAAAAATTAAAAAAAAACTTCATGAAAAAAAAATTGTTGTTTTGTAAAAGGAATCTTGAATGCTCACGCGGTGAAACATGAAATAAAAAATGAAAATCATTTTTCGTGGTTTTTTGTTTTCTGTTTATGCTTCATCCATGAAATCAATACCAAACAGTTCTATTTCATCCGCGGTTGAAACAAAAACAGAAAACCAGAAACAACTACGATACCAAGCAGGCCCTAACAATTGTGTGATGCATGCTGCTTTGGTTGATCGATCAGCTGATGATCTAGTGATAGAACTGTTCAAGAATGTCATAAATGCTGGATTACCATGTGCTTTTATTTATCTATGTTAAAACCATGAGGTGCTCATCCTAGATAAAAGTGGACCGCCTTTCAACAACCTCTTGGCTTTGGATCAAGGCCTTGACATTTTTCTCTCACATTTATATGGGAGCCTCGGACACTATTGTAGTTCTTTGGAAATCTTGTGATGTCCTGTTGGTTTGTGTGGTAGCTTATGTGGCTTGTTCACTGTGTGACAGGTTGATACTCCCGTGGACAGGAAAGCAGAACCAGAGCCATCATTTGAAATACTAACTAATCCTGCTAGAGTAGTTCCTGCTCAAGAAAAATACATCTATTTTTTGGAAGACACCAGATACGTGCCTGTGAAAATAGCCTCTTCTGGGTTTGTGTTGCTTAAAGACTTGAAACCTTCCGAGCCCGAGATCCTGTCTCTTACCGATGGACCATCCTCTGCTGCATCTACAACAGCAAGTGGATCTGCCGCTGCAACGCAACAGGAGTCCGCTCCAGCAGCTGTCATGGCGGCGAATGAGGAGCCGCAACCTCCCCAACCTTTTGAGTTCTCATGATCATATTTTCTGCTCATCTGGCTGCATTTTCAGTAGGAGTATGAGTATCCAACTCTTGTATGCCAAGGCTGTTTGCTAGCTGAGGTTGCTCGCAGCTGTGGGAGAATTCTGTGTCAAGATTATGGTGACCCTAGATGTAACAATCACATGTCTGAAAATTTTCCTTCCTCTCTGTGAGGCCTCCTGGAAGGAAATGTTGAACTGTCAAGTATGAACTTGAAAACCTGCAGGGTTTAGCATTAGTTGTTTTCTCAATTATTTGACAAACGATTTAGAAGTTTTTTTGGTTAAAGCAGCTGCTCTTTTTTCGTGATTGGTTGATTAAGTTGGCACTGCCTTTTATTGGGCAATCCTGCTTTTCTTTCCTCTCTCTTTTCCTTTTGGGTTTATGTTTTTATTCTGGTTATGATGTGTTAATCTGATATTGCAAGTTCACTTGACGATTGATATATCTTGTGTATTGTTCCCTTCCCCCCCGTTTTTCTGCAGGGTTGAGATTTACGATCAAATAATTAACTATTTGCATTCTATTATGCCATGCCTTTATGTTATTTGGTGGAGATGGTTCTTGTTTCATTTTATGTAGTTGGATGACTGGGAGGTTGAAAGCTTCATCAGGGAACTGTATGGGTATGAGTGGATGACTACAAGACAGGCTGCGTGGTTTGTTTGATTTGTCCATTTTCCATAGCCTACGGGCAGTTAGTCTTTAGGATATGTGTTGCCTGATTAAATGTTTTTATCACTGCTTAGAATTATGTCCGTGGGTTGATGAATGTTGGGATGCGATGAAGACTACATCTTTGTCATTATGTTGTGTCATCTTGCTCCCGCTGCATCATGATTCGGCACGGCAGCGTATCCCTTGACAACGATGAGGAAAGTTGATTTCTCTTACGCATGCCTATGGTGTTGGCTGTGAAACCGTTGATTGTTGTTGTACAGTCTTCATTGTCTGTAGATCATAACAGGCCATACAGCTTTGCCAAGAGACAAGCATTCAGAGAGTTGAATGGCGCTTCGTTGGCAAATAGCTCTTCGGCCTCTCGCCATGATGAGATTCATCCGGGTAATATTCATTTGTTTGTTCTATGTCTGCTGCATTTCTGACCTTTCCCATCCCTGTGTGCCAATAGATGGAGAAATGATGAGGACGGGCAGGAATGGCGAATTTCATGAACTGAAGACTTTTCTTGCTTGACTGGACAGACTTTGAATCTTGTTGATCTTGGAATTCCTATGACTGGCCTTCAGTGGATGGGTCAAATGGTCCGACGAAGCATGCTATCACAGGTTTGATGTCTACCTCCGTGAATTGTCTTGATACGCTTGATCTGTTTCAAGACATCAGTTTCCATTAGTTTGTTAGGTAATTTTTGTCAAGTAATTATTATTAGAGTAATAGGAAGGGAAGGTGATCGTTGATATTTGTCAATTGTTATTATTGACAATCTAAAAAAAATCAATCTAAAAAAACTAAACTTGTACTATTGATCATTAAATGATAATTCAATAGTTGAATAAATTGATTGTTGATATTTGTCAATTGTTATTATTATTATTTTGGTATTCATTTATTTCTATTATTATGCTTCTTGGTGGTGGTTATTAATGATTCTTGTTCTGTTTTGTTTTTTAATGAGGACATAAGAAAACCGTCTCTCTATTGTCTAACAACACTGATAATACTATGTGCATCTCGTCCTCTCAGATCATGTTAATGAAGGGAAGAACTGGGTTGTTTTTGTTCGGATAATATTATGTACATTTCGTCCTCCCAGATCCTATCAATGACGGAAAGAAATGGATTGTTTTTGTTGTTGTAGGCGGGAAAAGGGTCAAGTACCCTATGGGGACTCATGCATTAATTTCATCGTCGGAGTTCCCCCAACTCTTGTATGTTTGTTGTAAAAGTTATTAGCAAATACTTCTAGATTGTGCATCAGGATAACGGTTTATAGTTATAACTTTCAATGAGACGCACCCATATCCATGTGATATATGGTATCTTATACAAAACACTCGAGACAATACTGCTGTGAATCGATTTACATTAATTAGAGTATTCCAAGTGCCTGGATTCTTCTTATCAATGACAAAGAAACAACGTTATTCTCCTTCCATTCTTCTGGTTTCTCCTTTTGCCCTTGTATGAAGCTTGAATCATTTCCGTCTAGTATGCTTACGATCTGCCTTATGGTAGGTCTTAAATTTGGACTGGATGCTGTGCATGCGAAGCCGAGTTTAGCCAGTCTTATGAATTGCCCGGCATCGTATTCCCCATCCAATTGCTTATCTGCCAACTCCAGCAATGCACTGTATGTTCCCTCGTAGTCGTGTACTCGCTTGACTAATAAAACCTGAGGGTGCCGGAAGTCCACTGCCATCTGTCCCATTATTATCTCCAGCATGACAACACCGAAGCTGTAAATGTCAGCTGCGGTGTTTGCTTCGCCAGATTCCATGTACTCTGGAGATATGTAACCAAAGATCCCTTGCACGGATGTCTTTTTGTCGATAACTACGTGGTGGTCGTGCTCATTTCTTGTCAAGAACTCTGCTAGTGCAAAACTAGTTAGTCTGGGATTCATGTCGTGATCGATGACTATCGAGTTTGACGTGATGTTTCTGTGGACAACTTGCTCATCCCATTCCTCGTGTAGGTAGAGAATTGCGGAAGCAAGTGATCTGATGATGTTGTATCTGTACTGCCATTGTAGAGTCTGGCCTCTTTGATGGAATAGAAGGTGGCTGAGAAGACGACTAGCCAAGAAGTCGTAGATGACTAGCATTTCTCCTCGCTCAGTGCACCAACCACGAAGCTGAACAAGATTTCGGTGTCGTAGCCTCCCTAGATTATGAAGTTCTCTTGAGAAGCGGGCTCTAAGTGCCGGACATGTCTTTATCCCAAGCCGCTTAACCATGATGTGTCGTCTGTCTTCAAGAAGGCCGTGATAAGCAGTCCCAAAGTCAACCTCAGCTATCCTGTAATCCTCTGAGAACCCGCTTGTTGCATTGAAGATTTCTTCGTACGATATTTCCCGTGGCATTTCTACAAGGGACAAAGTTCTGCCCATGGATCTGGTATTCTCTTTCGATCCTGCAGTTTTGCTTTCTTCTGCGTCAGCTGTCACATAGATAGTTTTTGCGGTTGCTGTCATGTAGATAGTTGAAGCTCCATTTCCTGTTGGCGTGGAACTGATTGTCGTCGAGGTAAGTTCATGTGACTCGGTTGTGGAAGCATTGGATGGGGATGGAAACGAGATATAAAGTGGCTGGGTCTTGAACAATGGCAGGGCAGGCAGTTTGCCCAGAATGTTCCCGGACAGCGTGCTAAGAACCCATCTCATGTTGGGTCGTGATTTCGCATCTTGGACAGTGCAAAGTAGACCAAGATGAAGCAGAAGCTCCATCTCTGTAAGGCTATGAGAACCATCAGGCAGCCGGCCATCGCCTGCCTGTAAAACCTCACCCTCATCCACCAACCTTCTGATCCAGTCAAGCAAGACAATCTGGTCATCCGGGTACGCGAGATCAACAGCCCTCCTTCCCGAAGCAATCTCCAGCACGACGATCCCAAAGCTGAAGACATCAGATTTCGCAGTAGCAACATATCGTTTCTGGAAGCCTTCTGGAGGCAGGTACCCTATTGTTCCCCCAATCCTCGTCGTGTCTGCCACTCTGAACCGACGATAAGAATTCCTCATTGACAGTGACCCTGCGTGCTCCTCGTCCTCCTCAAAATCATGTTCCAGCCACCTCGCCAGTCCAAAATCACCTAGTCGGGCGTTATAATTGGAATCAAGCATGACATTGCTGCTCTTGACATCTCGATGGATGATCTGAGTCTCCAGCTGCTCATGTAGATAGAAAAGTGCAGCCGCCAAGCCTCGAGTAATCCTCATGCGACTGTCCCAATCAAGAGGCTTCTTACCAAGATTTTCCGGCCTCCTAAACAGCGCCCAGTCAAGGCTGCGGTTAGGCATGTAGTCGTAAACCAGAAACAGCTGATCCTCGTGCACGCACCATCCCCTCAGCCTCACAAGGTTCCTGTGACGCAAATTAGCGACGGCAACCAGCTCTGCCTTAAAAGTCTTCTCAAAATGCTCTCCCTGCTCCGCCAAGCATTTCACAGCAGCCAAACTCCCGTCGCTTGGCAGCACAGCTCTATAAACCCTTCCAAAGCCTCCGTTTCCAAGGAGCTCGTCGTCGCTGAATCCACGAGTCCCTATATAGAGCTCCGCATAGCTGAAGATCCTGGGATTATTCCCGCCAACCTTGATCATGTTGTGCAGCTCCTGGTCCACTACTCCCCCCGCCATGTCTTGAAACTTATCATCCGATGATCCTTTGTTCGTCGTCTTGGATCCCGAGGACTTGAAACGACTGAAGCACTTGGAGCCATAGATGCTCATGAGTAACTTCCTAGCATAAGCAGCAATTTGGTCGCCGAGTTGGCTATAACATGTGTCGGGTGATCCGGCATGGCGCGGGAGTTGGTTGGGAGGGGTTGGCTCGATCTCATCCGCGTCTGCCGGAAGAACAAGGCAGAGGCGGCTGAGTTGCTCCATGGTGGTCGTGGTCGTGGTCGTGGTCGTGGTGATCCTGGTTTTTCCTGGTGAGATATGGTTATCTGATCATGTGATCATATGACTTTGATAGATGATATGTTAGGGTGCTATATTATTTATTATTCTCATAAGTTTCCATTTTGGATTGGAGCAGGTGGCATGGTTGAAATTTCTTTACAAAAACTTGGATACCAATCCAGCTGGTAGATTGCAACAGCGAAAGGTTTGTTATTGTGGTCAGCTATCGAAGCTTCTCCTAATTTGATCTCGTTTCGTTTCATTTTGTGGGTCAGTTTTCGCTGAGCATCCGGTGAATTTGGCCATCTCGCCAGGGAGGTCTTTATTCATACATCTCGTTTTTCTCAAGTTTCAGTCCATGACGAGAAAGTCTGAATGATAGTGAAATGATTCTTGAACAACGGTTATGATTATATGTAACCTTATTAGGGTCGTTACCCATTCGCTTAAGTTGTTACCCATCCGCTTAAGTTTTTACGAGGATTTACTCAGTTTTTATATGATTATTATTGTGTACAGGATGTAGTCATATTTTGGTTCTTGTTTCTTTGTGTGAACCTTGACCTTTTACCATCTTTGTAACAGTCCTTTCTAGAAGAAAGCAATGGCAATATTTGAGTAATAGGACAGGTAAGAAAATAATAATAGCTCGGCAAGTCCATTAAATTGATTCCTTTTTTTGGGTGAAGTGTGTGTAGTTGGAGGTTGATTGATTTTAGTTGCGAATTTGTGGATATTATTGTTGGACAAAAGTCAAAACAAAGGAAGATTTTACATTGATCGTGAAAGACGACGCGTTTCAAAAGAATTGCGTGAAGAAAATTCACAGACACGGGTGGAATAAGTTCGTCTATCTTCTTTTTGAAAGTCCGACTTTTATTTGTTCTGCTCTTTTTGGTTTCGTTCTTGTTTCTCTCTCACACATTAATCAGAGACCAACTATTTGTTCCAATAAACGAAACCAATGAAAAACAAAGAACAAAACAAATAAAAATCGGACTTTCAAACAGAAGAGACACGAACAAATAAAGGCCTTGATCCAAAGCCAAGAGGTTGTTGAAAGGCGGTCATTTTTATCTAGGATGAGCACCTTATGGTTTAAACACACATAAATAAAAGCACATGGTAATCCAGCATTGATGACATTCTTGAACAGTTCTATCACTAGATCATCACCTGATCGATCAACCAAAGCAGCATGCATCACACAATTATTAGGGTCTGTTTGGCATTGTAGTTGTTTCTGATTTTTGTTTTTGTTTCATCTAGTGATTAAACAAAATTGTTTGGTATTGATTCATGAATGAAACATAAACAGAAAATAAAAAACCATGAAAAATGATTTTCATTTTCTATTTCATATTTCACCAGAGTAAACATTCAAGATTCCTTTTATAAAACAATAATTTTTTTTCATGAAGTTTTTTTTATTTTCATTATTGGTTTTTAGTTTCTGTTATTGGTTTTGATTTTCACAGTTTTGAACAATGATAACAAATAACGTCTATGTGGAATCATTTTTGTTTTCTAATTTTCTATTTTTATTTCACTAACTAATGAAACACAAATGTTTGAAATTATTTTTGTTTTTAGTTTCTTATTATTTTCTGTTTTTAGGATGATGAAACAAAGAAAGAAAATAATAAATCAAAAAGTGGTTTTCTGTTTCATCTTATTATAATATTTAATATTCTTTCACATAAAATCATTTTATTTTATGATTACAGTTGATTTTCTATTTCTATTATTGATTTTAATTTTTTTAAAATTTAATCAGCGGTATCAAACCGCCCCTAAACTAACCGACAATGACTCGATGACTTGATGACAATTTAGTTAGTTATCATTTCAAGTGCACAATAGACAACATATTTTCCTCCTCTGGCAAGTAAACATTTTGATGGATGACATTTGTCACGCAAGATCTACAATACTAGATATTTGGTGGGATCATCGACGTAAGGATTGCACTTTTCTTACTTTCGTATCAAGAAGAATAAAAGCATAGAAAGAGCAAAAGTAAAAAGTGGGAGAATAGCTAACTGATTACATACCTTCTACAGGACAAGATCCTTCTCCGCCATTATGCATCAACCATATATCACATAAGAACATAGGTGATGATAATTTAGATTCATTGATAAACAGTAAGATAACGCACGATTTATATAGACAGGTAGATTATATGGGTAGGTAGTTTATGGATAGGAAACGAGGGAGGGAGTCTATTTGGCTCTACATGGTGACAGTCTATCCAGGGAAGATAGAAATGATATTTCCCTTATTGACCTATATGACTTCTTGCCTATAGTAGACTAATTATTAGCGTAATCAATAATCACCAAAATTTCATTACTTAATGAATAAACATCCACTAAGCTGGTCCATGTACTTAACATGAACTCTTGCAATCAATACACTGGAAATAGATCAGCAAGGTTTATTCACACATGCAGAGATCATCAGTCGTCTCAAAAACCTGTTCGAACACAAAATAAAACGAGGCAGACGTCAAGACATTGAGGATTTTGAGTGGCATACAGCTGAAGCCAGATGACAATGATTATATATGTTACACTTTGAGTAAATCTTCAAGTCAAAACACAACTTCTTAATTAGCTTGGAATATGCTGGAAAAAATAATGCCAAATATGGTTAAGCATGGCATAGTGACAATCAATGCACTGTTTGCCTAGAGAATAAGCGCGAGAAAATGGCAGGTGAACTTGCTCGAACGTCGTCTCCTGCAAAAATAAACCCGGTACAGCACAATATCAAACACGACAAATTGTCTTTACACCCAAGTAGATGTACATTCTAGTAGACAGTAGTTCGGTTTTGTCATACAACCAATTCTATCAAATGTTCAAATTGATATCATGTCATGAAACCAGTTTTACTAAAAATATGAACTAATGATTAAAAACCTAAAAAACATATACTACTCTTTATATTAGCATAAATTATTACACATTATTAAATTGAATGTCTCATATAAATTATAACGTTTTCAAATTTGACAAATTTTTTCTATCTAAATATCTATTTTATCCATATTTTATATCACATTACTCTCATCATCATTATTTTTCTTTTCTCTATCCACTCACAATTTTAACCATGCTCTTTTTATCCACTCACTGCTCATCTTTTTACTCTTAAAACAAAAAAGATATTTTTAGTAAAATTCAACAAAGTTAATACATTTCTTAATTTTCGTGTCAAGTCAACACATCGTAATTAATTTGGGATAATGAGAGTATATCTTAACAAGTTCAGATAAGAAATAATGTAGGAAGGTACAAAATGGTGATGAATGTATCAAGTGATATGCTCTATGTAAGAGGGTGCATCTAATACTCACTGCATTGTACAACTAAAACCACCTCGAAGATACCATCACACCAGATATCAATTCACATCTCAACTAAAAAATCCAAGTCAACAAATATTACAAGTCGTTGATAGACATTATTTACTTCAATTCATGCATATTCTTAAGAATCCACCTCTTCTCAACACCCATCTCGAAAACTTATGTTCTATTTCAATGATAAACGCCTTCCTCCCATACACTCGAGCCTTCTCATCCCACTCGACTAACCATAATCTATTTTGAGAAAAAATAACGCCATATGATCCCATCAGGTTTGAAAATAAGCATTTAATTCTATATCTTCAAAAAAAATCATATTTTTTTACACCAAATCATAATAAAAGCGGTCCGTAAGAGGATTAACTTCACATTCTTGGCCACCTACAAAAAAAAAAACCTTATTATTTTGATACAAAACGATATTTAAAAAAATTAATAAAAAATCATCTATATATTTTTAAAATTAAAATGGGTCATTTGTCATTATAGAATAATTCATGGGATTCCATACATTTTTCCCTCTTTTGATGACAAACAAGATATGTTTACAATCTCTCTCTGTCTCCTTAACTATATCCTTATTTGGCCTGTGTTGTTTTGTTTTAAAATCAAGAATAGGTGGGTAATTTTGTCAAAAATTTCTCTTTTCTTTCTTTTTTTGCTATCTTACAAACATGATGACGGAAATCATTCCTATTCTATCTTCAAAAACTCACAAACATAAGGATGAAAAATGAATCCCTTATATTCCTTTCTTTTCTTTTATGTTTTAATCCTTTCCTCTTTTTTTTTTTTTTTATCAAAACTCACAACAGGATGTCACGTCAACTCTTCAAACATATCTATCATATCATAACCACAAATCCAATTCATCTTTTGTCATCTTATCCTGCTCGAGTAACCATAGTCTTTAATACCACATGTTACAACTTAATCAGTTCATACATATACTAACAACTCAACAAGGGTGATGATCCATAGGCAGCCGTGGTTGTATAAGCTTAGGGAGTCAACAAACGCAACGTTTTACTATCCGTTTTAAAGTTCAGCGGATTGTTTTTTTTATAGGGTTCAGGGTTTATTGTGTCCAATTACAAGGTACTAAGATCCAAAAGAAATGCGAATTTTCCACAATACATAAGACAATTACAAGGTCCATAGGAAATATTCGTGTTATGTATATGGGACAAATTCTCATTTATGATCTTACTACAAAATCATTCAACCACTCATTCATGTTGTGCTTCATATAACTTCTTCGATGGCTCAGCACAACATGAATTGAGTGCCTCTTACATATTATGAATGATTATTGTGATCGATGATTATCCAAAGAGTTTTCGTCCATTTTGTGTCATGACAGATTCGAGAAGTTTCCGCCAAACACAAATGGATGAATATGGTTACAGATAGCACAAATTTTGCCTTTACTCCATATACATAACATGAACTAACGATGATGATGAAGAAACATAACCGTGAATTTTTATGAGGAAACATTCTGGCCTCTTGAGAAACTGATGGACATTCGTGGCTTTTTATAATACCCTAAAGAAATGCTTAAAATGGTTTGATAGTACTACCTATACCAACAAGGTGCACCTTTCTTTTCGGTAGCACATCACATTAAAACTCCACAGTTAAGCGTGCTTTGACGTGGAATAATATTGGGATGGGTGACAAGCATACTGAAAGATTAGTGTTGGTCTGTGAGGTCAGTCCTGAACCTGAAAAAAGAATTTTTTGGTGACGATGCTGGACCCGAATACCCGGGTCAGCCGGGGCATTACACTTTTATACATAACAGCTGCATCGATGATTCCGCTGAAAAGAATAGCGGATATGTTTAATGGGTCAAAAGAGTTTGTAATTCCGTTTCACGAGGTCCTAAAATTCCGTTTAACGAGGTAACATCTATAACTTTTGCAGTTCCCAATGCAGAATCTGTAGAAAAGATTAACGAATGGACATGAAGGCTCTTGTTTGGGACGACACTGGTTAAGCGGTTAGATTTTGATAGGGATTTAGGGTTTCTTAAGGGTTAGGGTTTGATATAAGGATTAGGATTTCATTGTGGTTAGGGTTTATTTTTATTCAAAAAAATCAAAAAAGAAGAAGAGAGAAATCCATTATTTAACTACAATCATCCAACATTAAAACGATGTCCAACATTACAATGATACAATCATCTACAACGGTTATTCATAACACGATCTGATCACTTATCTTCTTCCGATACATCACTTTGGATCGAAATATTGAAAGTCAAGCCCCTTCATCTTCGAATTCGTAATCAAAATGTGACTCCATAAGGATTTTTTATGATGTAAAAATACACGAAAACATCTTGAACTAACCAAATAAAGAGCAAATATTTTTTCTTCTTTTTTATATTTTCCAATGATAAGTTGACACGTGGATAAATATAATTGATTTTCCATCACTTACAGATTTGAAAGCCTCGTAATCCGTATTAAATTTCACCGGATACGGTACGGAATTCAATGAACATTGTATTCTGAAAAACATAGACACGTATCCATCCGTAGTAAATTTCAACGTATGACCTTATTTTTCTATTCTGATAATTTTTTCTTGACATATGTCACAATTTTATTGGTTCATTACAGTCATCCGCGGTAAAAAATAACGGATGAGTTGCTTACCGGAATTATGAACAACGAATTAGATTTCACGATCGTAATTTTATCTTTTTTGATCTCCAAGATAAAAAATAAAAATTTTTTATTCATTTTTATATAAAAATAAAAAAATTATTTAAATTTTAATCGTTCATCACAATAATATGATATTATTGATTGAATAATTTTTCCAGGTGATTGATGATCACCGTATTAACAAATTACAAAACCTTCTAATATTCCCAGGTGAGATCCTCAATCTCTTCCTCCCCCTCGTTGCTTTCCCCTCTTCTCCACTGCATCTGATCTGATCCACCACCGATGAAGACAGTCTATGAACACCATTGAACATTAACACCGCACTCGAAACCCTAGCCGCCGCCGCCGCCACCGTCGGAGATCGTGATGGTGGATGCGACGAAGAAGCAGCGCCGCGTGCCTGATTGGCTCAATTCGCCCCTCTGGTACTCTCCCGATTCCAATCACCACCGCCACCACGCCTCCCCCACCGTCTATGTCGACATCGTCGAGGAAGAAGATCCTCCGATTCCTCATCCCGTTCCTCCGCCGCCGACGATCGCGGTTCGTGAGGGTCGGGATGCGAGTGATGAGGGGGCTTCGACGTCTTCGGTTCCGTCGGCGGAGGATGTGGCTCGTAATGCTCAGTTGTTCGTTGAGGTGAGGTGGAGAATGGAGATTGTGTCATGTGTTTCTATCTTTGCATTGTTTCGTTGTGAATTTGTCTGTTTCAATTCTTCGATGATGACGGGAGTCCTAATGCGACTTAATTGTGTGACTGTGGTTGGAAATGTTGTCGAGGTTATAGCTATCGAAGAAGGTTGTGAATATGCGGGAGGTGAGGCGGTTGGTTTCCATGGGAGTTCCTGATGGAGCCAGTGTTCGTCCCACTCTGTGGAAGGTATAATATTGTAGATCTTTTAGGGCATTGATCAATTTCCGATCTTACTTGTTAGTAATAGTCTGCATTTTTGTGTTTGTGCCGTATTGTTGTCTAATGTGGCATGATTGTGTTTGTGGATTCTGTTTGTCGAGTTCTGATGAATGTGTGGCGATCTAAAATTGGCAGCTTCTTCTAGGATATTTGCCTACTGATCGGGGATCATGGCCGACTGAGTTAGCCAAGAAGAGGTCTCAATATAGGCACTTAAAAGAAGAACTCTTGATAAGTCCTGTGAGCCTTCGGTTTTTGCATCTTGTTCCTTGCTAATGTGCTTGAACTCATGGACTGCATATATAGCTCTAGCTTAGTATGTAGGGAACAAATCAACCACTGTTTTAGCCATTGCAACTTATTCATAGTTTTTCGTTCATGGTTAGGGTGTTGGATATCATTACTTATAATTCATGTCTTCTTCTAATATTAGTAGTTATACATTTTATGCCCATGGCCCTAGTGCATTCTTCCACTATAAGTAGCTTTTTTATGTAAAGGGAAATTGTTGGATTCGAATTTGTCATCTCATGTCCCTCCTATTATGATATCAATGTTGATCATGAAGCAACTCTAAAATGCTCAAGCGGTCGACAAAAAGATCGTAATATTATCAGTATCATAACAACATCACATGAGTTAGCTAGAGAAGCTTCATGATAAATGAAGAGTTCCAATTTGGAGCTGCAACTCCTCAAGTGGTCGCCTGGTCGGTTCATTAGTCATGACCTAAGTTTTGCACACCCTACCTTCTAGTGCAGGCACTTAATGAGAGTGCTAAAATTTCTCTATCTCCCTGAATCTCTTTCGCCATTCACTGTCTTTTTACCCTCTACAAGTTCTCTTCTCTGACTGCTTGTGTGGCTAGTTAGTCAGAGGTGTTAAGGAGGTTGGAGAAGCTAAATTTTTCGAACAATGAACCAAAATGTGAGAGTCGTGGCCCTCTTCCAAGATCTGAAGTAACTCGTGGAGAACATCCTCTCAGCCTTTGGAAATCGAGCATTTGGAATAAGTTTTTCCAGGTACTTTATTGTTCAGTTAAAAGATATTCTAAATTCGTTTCAATAAGGATCATCAAGAAATCCTTATCAGCCGATATTATTGTGAGATGAATGATGTTTTATTTCTATTATGAACCTGGGGCGTTGCCGTGAACTGAGCTATTGTTTGTATTAGGTAGCATTTGTGAAGGAGGGGAATTTTTTCTGTTCCACTTTCTGAGTGGATCACTGAAAATCATTAGCCTCTGCACTCGCAACTGTATTTGAAACCACAAACGCAACCGTCACGGGCTTCCCTAGAGAAAAGAAAATTGAACCAGGAGAACTGAAAAATCCTTTAGCTGTTTAGGAGACGCTTCACATCACTTGAAATTAATAATATGTAAAGTCCTTCTGTTTTGGGATTACTTGAAGGGTGGTTTATTCTTGGATTTGTTGCATAAAGTTTATGAATCCCAAATTTTGCTTGTTTAGGACACTGATATCCTTGAGCAAATCGAACGTGATGTGCTGCGAACTCACCCAGACTTGCCCTTCTTCGCGGCAGATTCACCATTTTCAAAGTCAAATCGAGTATGGTTTCTTTTTCTTGGAATTTTCTTTGTGAAAGTGAAATTTTCCAGCAAACTGAGTGATGCATATTTCTCATATTAGGAAGCATTGAGGAGGATATTAATTATATTCACCAAGTTGAATCCAGGCATAAAATACGTCCAAGGAATGAATGAAATTTTGGCACCGCTGTTCTATGTTTTCAGAAACGACGCTGATGAGGAAAATTTGGTCAGTGTATCTTACACCATTCCTCTGTTCAATATTCCATGAGCTCTGATCATCTTATATTCTTTTCCTAAACTTATAAAATTAAATGCAATGCTGCGCTTTAATCACTTCTGCAGGGACATGTTGAGGCAGACACCTTCTTTTGCTTTGTTGAATTATTCAGCAGATTCAGGGATAATTTCTGTCAGCAACTTGATGACAGTGCTGTAGGAGTACGTTCCGCTATCACAAAATTATCCCAACTTCTGAGGGAGCATGATGAAGAGCTCTGGCGCCACTTAGAGTTCACATGCAAGGTAAGTCAACGTACTTTCCTAATTTTTGCATTGCATTCCAACATGTGGAAGATATCCTAGACTTCACTACAGAGTTGTTGGCATATTATCCGGTTTGTTGAAACTTTTGGATCGAAGACTCAACTGCTGCTGCTTATTTTCTTGAGCAGATCAACCCCCAGTTCTATGCGTTCAGATGGATAACTCTTCTCTTGACCCGAGAATTCGATTTTTCCGATTGTCTTCACATTTGGGATGCGCTTCTAAGTGATTCAGAAGGCCTTCAGGTTAGTTGTGTGGTCATTGATTAGTTTCACGTTCTTACTGGTCTGCAGGGTTTTGTTTTGTTGCAACTTGTGATATTATACTTGGTAGAACCAAGTACAGATATTGGGTCCTAGAAGAATCTGAATTTATATGGCGGTGCTTCCTTCATTGGAAGCAGCTGCTGCTTCTGCCAATCGTTCTTCATTTTATAATGTGGAATTTAACTGGAACAAATTTCTCATAAGTGACACCTTTGGTTCTTCCGTTTTGCTGCTCTATTATGCCAACCTCATATGTGATGGTCTGAGTCATGGACCGTGGTGTTTGATTTTTGCCTATGTTTTTCCTTTGTGCTGAAAGATGATCTGAAGTAACTATCCTATTGATAAAAAATGCCATGATGTGAAGAGAGTGAGTTACAGAAAGATGATAAGAACATGGCGACCTAGCTTTGTTAAAATGTTTGTTTGCATTTGCAGGAAACATTGTTTAGGATATGCTGCGCAATGCTCATTCTCATAAGAAGACGCCTGCTCGCTGGCGATTTCACTTCCAATCTCAAGTTACTCCAGAACTATCCTGCAACTAACATCAGCCATCTTCTCTACGTTGCAAACAAGTTGCGAACTCATCCTTCCTAGTAGCTAGCTTACCCAAGTCGTGTTTGCATTCTCTTTTCCATATATATACATTGTTTTGGTGGCTTCATTACTTTACACCTTGGATTTTTCGTTGTAAATTCATTGTATATTCGTTGGTTCAAACTTGTGGTTTGAAAGACAACTATCTGCTCATGCTGCGGATGCGGATTTGTCACTGCAAATATGTCGAAATAGAAATAGTAGTGATGCGAATGAATTTGTAGTCATGGTCGGTGACATTTAGGAGCGAAGTGCTTCCTTTGCAGGTAGGAATTGGAATTGGTCCATACATATTCGAAGACGTGTTAATGATGCACTAGACCTTTACTTATGTGTAAAAGGTCATATCTAAGTATAGTAATTAATTGTCATTCTCATTTCTTACACTATTGGGTCGCTTAACAGTATTTTAGTAAGTTAAAAATAATTATTCTACAATTGTTTTGCACATCTGTCTTTGTCCATTTTTTGGGTCAGCAAGGGTTGCATATCTGTTTTTGTTATTTAATAAACATGATTGTTTTTTATGTTTTAAAATAAACCAATCATCATTGGAAACGAGGTGAAAAAGGGGAGATGTAAAAGAAGAGAGATAGAGTACTTGAGGTGTGACATTAATGAGGTTTAATGGAGAAAAAAAAAAAAAAAAACTCATACATCCTAATCATGTATTATAATAAGTTCTCAACCTGATTTTTAGATATAATATTATAAATTTTATGCTTTAACCTTTTTTAAGTAGTTTTATATATAAATTTTTTAATTATATTCATATTTTAGATAATTTTATCTAGAATATAATATATATAACTATTCGTTTATTATAGAAAAATAAGAACAAATATATATAATTATTCATTTATTATAATTTTATCTTTTTTTTATTTTTTTTGATAAAAAAGATAAAAAAGAATATTATCACTAAAAAATGCATTTCAATGTTAGAAAAAAAAAATTAATCAAATGAATTTTACTTAATTTTTGAATAAAATATTTTTATTATAAGATTATCTTAGTTTTTATACTAATCCATTCAAACGGCAATGAATTAAATCATGGGTTATTGTTATTGTTATCATTTTTTTTCTTATAACATGTGTCACATCAATGAAACATTATCGTAAATATGTTATAAAAAAATAAATTAAAATTTATCATCATAAATATGATATGTTATTAACTTCATAACAAATCAAACCAAAATTTTGATATTTAAAAATACAAATCTTATTTTATATATAGTTATAAAATAGATTTTTTTATTATTCATACAATAAAAAACCAAAAATATTTGAATTTAATTTATTTTTAATATACGTTAATTTCATCATAGAAATATCTTATTTCGTATATTAACACTATTTTATTTCGTATATTAAATAAAAAAAAATATTTATAAAAATCATTCTATCCAAGAATGAAAAACCACAACTGTCCGACAATTACACTTGTGCAACAGCAGACGATCGTATATAAGCCACCTCTCCAATTTAAATTCTCGTAACCCCAACCCTCCTTCTCCCGCCGCCATACCTCTCCAATGCCGCCGCCGGCGCACGCCCCTCGCCGCCCCTTCTCCGGCCACCAACGGCCTCCGCAACATCAACCACCACCACAACACTTACCCCCTCATAAACAACAATTCGACCCCAATTTCCCCTACCTCCAAAACCCCAACTTCTTCCTCTCCCAAAACCCTAATCAGATCCTCCAAGGCAACAACTTTTTGATACAAAACCCTAACCCTAATTATTTTCACCCTCCCCAAATCCAACTACAGTATCAGGCGATTCCAGCTGTATCGCCTCCGATCTCGAATGTGAGTGCTTTTGCTGGGGGAAGCGATTTTTGGGGGCAGAATAATCGCCCGGTTGCTCCTAAGGGGCATGAAATGTGGAAGAGGGAGAGTGTGGGTGTGGGGAGGATTGAGGGAGTAGTGGTGAAAGTGAGAAAGCAGCTGATTATGAAGGGAGAGAGTGTTTCGGCTTGGAAGGTGTCTCAGGCGGTGTTGGTGGCGATGGAGGCGGATTCGTGGGATTCGTTGGGGTTTCAGATGCAGGAGATACTGTCTCTGAAACAATTGATTGTTGTAGAAGGGAAGGTATTTTGGTAGTAATTCATATTTTTGTCATGGTACTGGTTGATTGAGTTTTAGGGGCTCAGATAAGGGTGAATTGTTTTTTGTTAGTACGAGATAGAGGCCCAAGTCCTTGAAAAGGTTAAAGGAGAAAGCGCTCGCTTTGTTTAGAAGCGATTTCTCCACTCGTTACCTTAATGTTGGTTATGAAGCGTAGCTCGGCTCTTTGCCTTGCACTCGATTCGGAATGCCAGGTTATCCCATGCATGATTAGTTATTCCATATATGCTAGTTTATTTCTTATATATTTACTTTGCTGTTTTCGTCTATCGTGATTGTGTATTCCTTTTGTGCACTAAAGGACCTCTAGTTTGGTTATATGGCAATTTAAAAAGTTTGTTTTGTTTTCAGATCAATGCATTTATAAATTGTTATGTTGGGATTCAAAGGATAACTTCTTTGTTCGATTTGGAAGTGGCCATTTGCAAGAATGAGGGTATTGAGAAGTTTGAAGAGCTTGAATTGGGTCCTTTGCTGAAGCACCCTCTAGTGATGCACTATTTTGCAGTTGGATCGGATGTGACTTCTGTGTACAAGATAACGAGTCAAGAAATAGTTTCTCACTTATCTGAGTTAATTGATTTACGCAAGGGTAAAAGTTTTGGTAATGAGGATTTTTTGAAGTTCTTTGCTAAAAAGTGTCAGGTGGATAGCTTGGAGAAGCTTGGTGTGCGGATTCAAAGCTTGGGGTGAGGAACCTTTTTTTGGTGGCCTTGTTGTCTTAGTATCTTCAATATTATCCTCAACTCCTCATATCTAAATAGTAAATGACGGATGTCTATTCATTTTTCTTACTAAATAGTAAAAGCACCAACAATTCCTGTTTGTGCTCACATCTGATGCTCCTTTACTGTTAACTCTCCAGTGCCTTTAAGATATTATCAAGTGAGATAGGTTAAATACAGATTTTGTTCTGGGAGCTGATCTTCTAACAATGTGAAAACTCATGGAATTGTAGGATGTATATAGACTTTATCCGTCAAGCGAGCAGTTCTGAAGATTCTGTGTTGCAGAAATGCCGCAAGAAAGCAGAAACAAACTCCATGAAAAAACGCAAGAAACGCCCTCTATTATCATTGGAGAAGCAGCATCTCGATGAACGTTTCAGTGCCATAACTCAGCGGATCACATCATTTTCCTCCATGAATAAGGACTTCTGTGGAAAGTACACACGTTTTCCTTCTTCGAGCTCTGATGATGATGAAGATGATGGTAATGATAGAAGTCATGATGATAATGAAGAGCAGGATGATAATAATGGACATAGCCCTTGCCTACTTTCCTCGTTCAAGTCAAATAATTGCAACCGAGTGAGCAATTGTCCTCATCCATCAGTATATGAAGAAAGGAAGCGACTTGGTTTGAAAAGCGAAGTTGGTAGTGCCAGTTCTCCTAGTTGCAGGTCAAATGTTTCTCATGTAGAGCAAGGTAAGAGAAAGAAGAGAAGATTTGATCACCCAAATGATAGCACTCCTTCACTTCATAAATCTCGTAGTGGGAAGAAATCTGAGCGAAAATATCTATTCAAAACCACTGACGATGCAGAAATGGATCAAAGCGATTTCGATGAAACCAGTCTCTTACTTGGTAAAGACTCCTTGAGGATGTTCATTACAACCTGGAAGGAGGCATGCCGGGAGCATAATGCAGCTAAGGTGAGGCAGAAGGCAATAATATTTTCATTTCTTTTGTCTCTTTTGTAAAATTAAGTGAGGGAATAATCTTATCTGACCTAACGTAGAGTAGACTAGGTTTTTTTTATTAAATTTCAGGGCGATAGTCTACTTTCACTTTTTTTTTCTCTGAGGTGAGATCATAGGCGTTCTCTTAATTTAGTACTCATGTTCTATGCATATAAATGAAATACAATTAGGAATTTTGGTCCTGAAGATTAGGTGGCAACGGTTTATAAGGGTCAAGGCAGGTACACCTTTTGGTTATTTGAATAGAGGGGTTAATTTAATGTCCTGTGAGGCTCCAGAGTTCTGACATGAACCCTGTGAACCATAATAAGCATTATGGAAGTTCTTTGACTTTCAGAACGTAGGCATTTGGTTATTTTCATTTAGTACGGAGATTTGTTGAAAGTGCAAGCATTTGATTTTCATACCCCTACCGTTGAGCCATTGACCGTTTTGGAGGAGAGTAGGAGACAATGCAGAACGTGTATGTTGGCTTCTCTTGCAATATATTCCTTATGTGTAGATTTCGGCAACAGTTCGGCATTTACTTAATAAATCTGTTGTTGGCTCATTCTGTGAAGTTATCTGCAGGAGTTAGTGCGCTTCTTTCCTGCATCTGTTTGTTTTTATTTAATTTCTATATTTCATTACTGTGGGTTCATGAATTTTATTGGCATCCGTTAACTTGCGCAGGTTTTTGAGAAGATGCTGGATTTCTATGATGCGTCAAGCCAACAAAAAAATAATATGAAATCAGTGTTCTCGACATACCCATTTCTGGGATTGCTAAATGTCGCTGTAAGTGAAGTAAATTTCCGTGGTATTTTAGGTTTCCATTTTCTCATCTATTCTTATTTCACATTGATCGTTATGAAAAGAACACTTTGAAGCGTTTTGAAAATTAAGTTGCAGCGTTATGAAGGTTTTTTGGATTTTGCTCAAAGCTTAATGACTTCAAAATGCTGTTTAGTCTTTGACACATCTTTTATCCTACCTTCAAAAATTGCAGGTGACATCTATCAAAGATGGAATTTGGGATAGCATGTATGATGCTTTTCAGTCTATTACTGATCTTGGAGAAACTGACCAACCTTCTAGCATCGACCCTGAATTTGAAAGCATAGATATTGAGGAGAGTGGCCCTTTGAGCTTGAATATGCAGCTGAGGGGGCATAGCCTGCGTAAGTATATTTGCTTTGTATTCCATCTGTCTTAAATTATCATGGATTTATTTGCTACAAGCCCGTACCTTATAACAATGGTGCCTTGGGTTAAGTTCAATGATAGTTTCCACTCTTTCTGCATTTCCTCTCATTCTTTGTGACCATATCATGCGAAGATAATGCTTCCTCCTCGATTCACTGTACTTATACCTTTTGTATGCAGGTTTGACTGTTGATGATATCATGAATAAGGTTAAGGAGTTTTTTGCGTTTGGAATCAGAATCCCAAGCAGTGTAAAGACGCCTGTGGAGAAGATACTTTTTTTTGTTAGAAAACTTTCTGAATGTGAAGCTTGGCTCTGTCTGCATTTTTTAGTCAAAGAGTTTCCAAGCCTTGGTTATGGGGAATACCTTATGTTCTTGGAAAAGCATTCCTCCATACTTCCAACCGAGCTGTGTGAATTTCTTGAAAGTCAGGTGCTCAGACATTTTCCTTTTGAAGTCGTGATGCTTCCAAAGCTGTTGGTTTCGTTACTATCGCAAGCTACTGGCAGCCTCTGGGTAGATGAGAGTGTTACGAAGCAGAAGATTTTAGATTTGGTTATTAGACAATATCCTACAGTCAGTTTTACTTTCAGTGAAAATGGTTCCCTTGATGATCTTCTGAATATTGTAAAGCAACAGGGCAGTAACACTCTATACAGCTCCGTCTTGTTTTCTGCAGCATTATCAGGAACTTACAAATATAACGGTTCTATGCACTCTGTAGGAGAAGTTATTAAAGGTACCATTGGCCAGATTGAAGGAACAACTGATTCCGTCGCATCCAGGAAAGCATTGGATGTTTTGCTCAAAGCACCAATGCTGTGTGACTTGAATGCGTGGTCGCACTGGGATATTTTGTATGCACCTTCTCTTGGACCTCTTTTAAGATGGCTATTGAATGGGGTCAGTGCCAGAGATTTACTATGCCTTGTGACGAAAGATGGTAAGATAGTTCGGATTGATCCCTTGGCATCCATCAAGTCATTCTTTGAGTCATTACTTCAGGGATCCTCTTTCCAAGTTGCAGTTAGCATCCTATCTCTATTTGCCATCTATGGTGGGAGAACACAGGCTCCTCTATCTCTCTTGAAACACCAGTCATGTCAAGCATTTGAAGCTCTCTTGTCGAGTTCAAATGATAACATTGGAACAAAAGGACTAACGCAGAAAAGAACAGATGCTAGGGTTGGTTTGAAAAATGAAACAGAACCTATTTCTCATTTATGCAAGCTTGCCCTTGACTGTCTCAGTTACCTGCCTTCTGAATTTCGAAGTTTTGCTGCTGAAATATTGCTTTGTGGGTTACAATCCATTGCCAAAGATGCTGCTTCATCTGTTCTGTTCGAATGCAAAAAAGCAGAAGAACGGCTGATGCTTCATGAATTGGGCTTCTGTCTTGGTATTATGGAGTGGATTGATGATCATTCTGCAGTCTGCCCCCTTACCGATGGCAATTCCTTGTATTCAATAGAGAATGTTTCTGTGGTCACCGAGAAATTCAGGCAAGAAAGATTGGTTGAAAGCGGTTGTTACGAAACAAAGCTACCTTTAAGTATTATAGAGGATCAAAAATGTAAAAAATCCACCGACATAAAGTCTTTGAAAGAAGGATCTGACACATATCAAAGAGAAGAAAAGATAGGTCAAGCTGAAGTTGCACTTGAAAAGGATGCAGAACTTCTCATTGAATCTATTAGACGAGAGGAGTTTGGGCTGGATCCTAATCTTACTGAAGGAGAGAGCAGCATATTGAAGAAGCAGCATGCTCGTCTAGGACGAGCTCTTCATTGCCTTTCTCAAGAATTGTACTCCCAGGACTCACATTTTCTTCTTGAACTGGTACTTCATTTGCATTACCTCAACACATTTACTAAAAGATTAATTTGTTAACTTTATAAATAAGTTTAATTATTTAAATATTTAGTGAAGGAACTTCTAGTGTAGAAAGTAGAAACATTTTTTCCGTTCATTCACCCTCCAAATTATTAGTTTATTTATTTATTTTTATTTAAAGTGGTTGTGTATACACGTGGACTGGTTTGATGAATTCAGTTAGTTAGAACCTTCTCTTTTTAGCCCATAGAAATTAATATTGGTCGTGGCACATGTGCGAGAACTGTGAGCATGAAGAACACAACAAATGTGTCTGCTGATTCTGCTCTAGTCCTCTTGATATCCAGCTTTTTAAGCAGAGGCTTACATCTTAACAGCTGAGTAGTCGTGTATTACCAGAAGAGATTTCTTAGAACTTAAAAGATATTTTGGGAGATCCAATGATATTAAAGAGTGTGTGTTTGTGTGGGTGTAGCACTTTGGGGGTGTATCTATAGACTCTAGTGTTTGGTTGATTTTATGATGAAGCAGTTGGATAAAAAAATTTTAATTTACTTTTGACTTTGTTGAATCCAATTTCAGATTTTAGGCTATCTAGTTGCTTATTATTTCATTTATTTTTTCCTATGTAATGGTGGGACGCTGTGATATTTTCTTGACAATTTTTCTCTGAATATAGGTTCAAAATGCTGATGACAATCTCTACCCGCGGGAAGCGGAGCCTACTTTGATGTTTATACTACAAGATACTAGCATAGTTATCTTGAATAACGAACAAGGCTTTACTGCTAAGAACATTAGAGCACTTTGTGATGTTGGAAGTTCAACAAAAAAAGGATCTGCTGGATATATTGGCCAAAAGGGGATCGGTTTCAAGTCGGTTTTCAGGGTATGTTTTTTCCAGTTCTTGTTTTTTCCTGCCGATAAAAACCTTTTGATAGATCTGCTTTCTAAAACATTTTATTGCCTCATGAAGATGTTCGAGCACAAGAATTTCATTTTAAAACCTCATTAGTTTTGGTTCATGCCATTTCTTTTTGGCCTTTCTTTTGCACCTTTCTTCTACACGTCCTAGTTTCTAACTAAGTTTATACCATCATGAGATGAGTTTTTGTTTGTATGATGAGTGCTTGACTTGTCCTTTTCTGGGATTCTTCGGATTTGGTTCTGCCACGGTACATCACTACATGAGTGAATTATTGTTAATTCTGTTCGTGATGAACAGACTAATACGCAGTAGGTCGACCCAATCCTATTTGGTGGTTTCTCTTTCAGTTATTTTCAAGACCCACTATGCTCTGTTTTCAAGTGCATACTTGAAAGGGAGGAAAACAAAAACTTTTCTCTTGTGTTTTCTGATGCACAATTAGGTTTGCTTTGGGTTGTCTTATTGTAGGTGACTGATGCTCCTGAAATCCATTCCAACGGTTTTCATGTCAAGTTTGATATCAGTGAGGGTCAGATTGGTTTTGTGTTGCCAACAATTGTACCACCTTGCAACATGAATTTGATTACACAATTAGCATCTGCCGGTGCACATAAGATGGCCGATTATTCATGGAACACATGTATTGTACTACCTTTCCGATCAAAACTATCAGATGGAGCATCTGCCAACAGCCTTTTCTCAATGTTTTCAGATCTGAGACCTTCTTTGTTACTTTTTCTTCATCGGCTTCGCCGCATTATGTTCAAGAATGTTATTGATGACTCATTAATTGTCATGAGAAAAGAGATAGTTGGGAATGGTATTGTAAATGTTACCCAGGGGAAAGAGAAAACTACTTGGTTTTTAGCATCTCAGAGGTTGCGACCTGAAGGTTTGCGGGACAAGGTTGAGGAAACAGAGATTTCTATTGCTTTTTCCCTTCAAGAATCAGCATATGGTTATGAGTCCTGGCTGGAGCCACAGCCTGTCTTTGCTTTTCTTCCGTTGAGAACATATGGGCTTAAGTTTATTCTCCAAGGAGATTTTGTTCTTCCTTCTTCAAGAGAAGAAGTTGATGGGGATAGCCCATGGAACCAGTGGTTGCTTTCGGAGTTTCCTGGTTTATTTGTTAATGCACAGAAGTCATTTTCTGCACTTCATTGTTATGAAGAGAATCGTGGAAAAGCTATGTCTGTTTACATGAGCTTTGTTCCTCTCGTAGGTGAAGTGCATGGCTTCTTTTCTTGTCTTCCTCAGATGATCATATCAAAATTGCGCTTGTCAAATTGCTTGCTGCTTGAAGGATCGAAGGATGAATGGGTTCCTCCATGCAAGGTCATACGTGGTTGGAATGAAAATGCACGCTTGCTTTTGCCCGACACCTTACTGCTGAAGCACCTTGGGCTAGGCTTCTTGGATAAAGACATAATTTTGTCAGACTCCCTTGCCAGTTCACTAGGCATTGTACAATATGGACCAAAACTCTTGGTTAAACTCCTAATCTCATTAAGTCTTGCAGAGAATGGCTTAAAATCAATGGAGTTGAGTTGGTTATCTTCCTTGCTGAATGAAATCTATAATATGCTGACTTTCTCTCAAGGACAACAGGTGTTCAAGAATTCAGAAGAAGCTGATCTCATCAGTAGTCTGAAAGGGGTTCCCTTTATTCCTCTCTCTGATGGCAGCTACAGTTCATTAAATGAAGGCGCAATTTGGTTAAGCGCTGATTCTTTAAGTAGTGGTTTTGATGGTGAACATGGCTACAATGATTTGCCCCATCTCTTTGCTACATTGAGGATCGTAAGTCCTGCTCTTTTCGCTGCTAGTGATATGTCTGTCACTGATGCCACTCTTATCAATAATGTAAGTCAGATGCTTCATAAGATTGGTGTCCAACGATTATCAGCCCATGACATTATCAAGGTCCATGTGTTACCATCTATCTGTGATGAGAAGATTGCGAAAAGTAACAAAGATTTAATGATAGACTATTTTTCTTTTGTAATGCTACACTTCCAATCTATCTGTGTAGAATGTCATGTTGAAAGAGAGAGTCTAATTTCTGAGCTCTGTAATAAAGCGCTTGTTTTTACCAATGATGGTTACAAGAAACCAATTGAATCATCCATTCATTTTAGTAGGGGATATGGGAATTCTTTCGATGTAAGCAAGGTCCTTCACGGCCTGGATTACCAGTGGTTGGAGGTTGATTTACCTTACCTGAAACATCCGGTCACGGGGCCACTGCCTGGTGGCATGATGAAGTGGAGGGAGTTTTTCCAGCATTTAGGAGTCACTGATTTTGTCAAGGTAGTTCAAGTTCAGAAGCCAATAGCAGAACTATCTCATTATATACTCCAAAGGGTAGTTACAGAAGGGTGTGTTATTTCCCCTGGTTTAATAGCTACTGATTGGGAATCCAACGAGTTAACCTGGATATTATCCATGATCTCCAACAATGGGAACCAGGATAGAAGCAAATATCTTATGGAGATTCTCGATGCTCTTTGGGATGTCCACTTTCATGACAAAACTGTTGGTTATTTTAGTGGCGAATCCGGTTGCACAGACTTGGCCTTCAAGTCGTCGTTCATGAATGAGATATGTGGTGCCCAGTGGGTAGCTTCTACTATGGATAATCAGCTTCACTATCCAAATGAATTATTTTATGATTGTGAGGCTGTGCGTTCAGTTGTTGGTGCTTCTGCTCCTTATGTTATTCCAAAGGTTAGTATGCAAGTTTCGCCCATTCTGTCATAAAGTCTAGTTTGAATTGGTTTTCTTTTCTCGACTTCTTACTCTATGAATCGCTTCTGCCTCTTTTCTCTCCTCTTTCTTTCTTTTCAGCTGTGGCTCAGCTTCCTCTTGCCTCATTACGTTTAAAGATTAAGCTTTTCCTTTTGAGTGTTCTGTATACTAGGCAGTGTGCTTGTGCACACATATAGATTAATATATAGAATGGGCTTGATGGATTTGTGGCTAGAACCTTGGATGTAAAAATCAAAGGTTGAGATTAAAAGCTTATTTTTTGTATTAATTGAAGACAGAAATCTATTTTAATCTCAAGCCTTGATTTTCAAAATCAATGGTCTAGCCACAATTCCACTTTTTCCATATAGAATGTATTTGTTTTGGGGAAATGGGAGGTGCTGCATCAATAGCCAAATTAGGTGTTGCTTTCACTTCTCCACTACACATTCTTTTAATTGATATTTTGAAATTCAATTTGAATTTTTTAATTTTAAATCTTGTGGTGAAAAATGTTTTTTCCCATTTTCTTGTCCAAGTCTTTTTTTTTTTTTTTTTGTGAGTTTCGGTAATACAAGAAATGTATGGTGTAAACTATAAACTTAAAGTACTCGGTTTTAGATGTAGCTTGAGTCAGTACTTTTTCTTTTATCCTTTGGAGAATACGAGTGTACAAACTAGTAGAACTTGATCAATCTTTGAGGGCTTTGTTTCAACTTTCAAGAATTCACTTTTCTTGTGGGTCAATTGAGAACTTGTTAGAACTGTTCATGTCTGGTTCACCCTTCTGACCGATATCAAAAGGTTTTTCTCTCCATCAACATAACAGGTCATATGCATGTATACACTCTTTTTTTTTTCCCTGTTTGGAACATAGTTCTCTCTTGGTTAATGAGAGAGAGTTGCATTTGCTGTTGCAAGTGATTGTAAGTGTCATTTTCGATCTACTGTGTTGTCATGCTTTATGTTTGAAGCAGGTTAAAAGTGAGAAACTACTGATTGATCTTGGATTAAAGACTCAAGTTTCTGTTGATGACATCTCAGCTCTTCTTCAATTGTGGAGAGGATCCGAGAGTCCCTTCAGGACCAGGTAGCTCCATTCAGTTTTTCCCCCCTATAAAGGTGTGACTATATCAATGAAGAAAATTGTTTGTGTTGAGTCTCAAATCCATGCAGAAACCTCGTGTGTGATCAAGCCTTTGCCACATCAAGTTTACTACAAACTTTTTCATAGCTGTAGTCTATCATAGGACTATAGGATCACTTTTGCCTCATCCCCCTCTTTAAATGAAAACACAGAAAGAAACAGAGTGGAAAAAAGCCACTCAATGTTGGAAGAAAAAGTTTGTTCTGAGGTTTTGTCATGACTAATCCTATATTCTACTTGTGGAAGTGTAGTTCTGTAAAAACTGATGTCTGTCTTGTTCCTAACTTTTATCTTTCTGTTTATGCTCTTTTATCACTACTTTGCTCTTTTATCACTTCTCCTGTGCTGTTTATGCTCTATGCCTGTGTGACCCTGCATCTAATGTGTTCCTTATTTGCCTCAGTATTTCACAGATGTCAAAGTTTTATACATTCATTTGGAGTGCACTTTCTACTTCAAGACAGAAAGTTATGGAGGCTTTAAATTCAGGGGCATTCGTGTTTATTCCTTCTGTCTTGTGGAATAGCCGTGAAGATGATGTTGCTGGTGTAATTCTCTCTCCCGGGGAAGTTTACTGGCATGATAGCACTGGTGCTATGGACTATATGCTGCAGCAGAACTACTCAACTGTGGGTCCTGATGGTGCTGTGAGACAGACCTTGAGCAATATTTATCCCGGCCTTTTTGCTTTCTTTGTGAACGAGTGTGGCGTGAATGAGTCGCCACCTCTACAAAAGTATATCTCGATTTTGCACCAATTGTCGAGTAACTCCTTACCTCTGCAAGCAGCAAAGATTGTAAGCTACTGAATAGAACCTTTTTATTGCACCTTGCTTCTTCTTTTTTTTCTTTTTTTTGGGAGACTTCGCGGTATTATAATAGAACCTTTTCTTTTCTTTGTCAGGTATTTCAAGTTCTAGTGAGGTGGTCTGATGGCTTTAGTTGCGGCACAGTAAGTTCGGATGATATTGCTTACTTGAAAGAACGTCTTTCACAACCAAATTTTACGGTTCTGCCGACAACATTCTATCAGTGGGTGTCCTTGCACCCATCGTTTGGCCTGCTTTGTTGGTGTGATAATGACGTGCTGCGACAAGAATTCTTCCACTGCGAAAATATCAACTTCTTATATTTTGGTGAGCTTTGTGCTGAAGAAAAGGAAGTGGTCAGGACAAAAGTTTCCCTTCTTTTGCAGAAATTGGGGATTCCTTCGCTTTCAGAGGTTGGATCTCTCTTTCTCAGTGTGTGTTTTGTTGATAAGGAAAACTGATGCTGATCCAATTGTGTGGTGTCCTTTTTGTTAGATGTAGAGGGTGTTAATCAGTTCAGTTTCGGTCGATCGATTTGGTTTTTAATTAGTTCGGTTTTAATCGAGCAAAACCGATATCGAATCGATTATTAATCGAATTTTTAAAATCTAAAACCAAAACCATTAATTAATTGGTTTCGATTGAACTCTTTATAGATTTCGGTTTAATGGTTCTTAATTTGTTCTTAACGATTCCAATCAGTTAAAACAGTTTATTGATTCGGTTAAATGTTTTATCGGTGCTAATATAATGGGTTTATTTGCTCGGCTGCTCTAATCCGTTAAACGGTTCAAAACTGTTAGTTTATCGGTTTTTGCATTGAGCCTACCGAACCGATTAATCAATGGGTTATATTTCATAAATCATATTTAATGGGTATTCGGTTTCGGTTAGGTAAACGGTTAATCAGTTAATCGGTTTTGGGTTACTAAAAAGTATATAAAAAAATAATGAATGTGTGAACGAATGAAAGAACTGATTGATATTTATGCCTTTGATGTATGAATGTACATATTTGACTCTTCATAGGATTCTAGATATAAGTCAGCATTTGTCTTAGTTATACAGTCATCTATCACTTGTTGGCCTTTGCTGTGACTTAAAGGTAATAGCTGTGAAAAATAGATATAGAAAATCTTATTTGATATATGCACTGTGCTGGGCCTGCTGGCTGCCACATATGATCTTTCATTGCTGGGATCACACACTGCATTAAAATCTCTTCTTACTGATGAGAATGTGCGTGGTTCCTCACATTATAATTGGGCCATCTTGATTCCTCATCTTGACCCTTTGCCAAGTCTTGGTGAGTGAATTATACTTGGTCACAGATTCCAAAAGTTCAATTCTGCATCATATCATTTATTTTTCTGATGTCCATTGTCTGAAAGAATTTCATACAAGCAGTCACTTGTTTACAACATGGGACTCATGATTCCAAAGTTATGTTGTGCCTCATCAGTAGCTTTGGAGTTCTTTATTGAGGAGCTAACGATAGTAGCCTGAAAGTTCTTCCTGAATTATATCTTTTTCGGTTGCTGTTTGGTCTCGATATTTTCTTGATCGGTTTTGGTCTTTTCAAATATGTAACAGAACATGTACTTGTTTTATGGTGCTTGGCCATGTTGAATCTGTCCTGCAGGTTGTATCTCGTGAAGCTGTGTATTATGGGCCTGCGAATAGTTACTTGTTGGCCTCTTTGGTTAACTGGGCTCTTCCATTTGCCCAGCGTTACATCTATAATTTTCACTCTGATCAGTATCAACAACTGAAGCTGTCAGGATGTGGATTCAATTTAAGAGTGGTGGTGGTGGAACAATTATTTTACCGGAATGTGATAAAGAAGTCTGGCACTTCTTCCAAGATACGACATGATTGTAGCTGCCTCCTTCAGGTAGCGTTTGCCTTGTCGGGATATCAGGTTTTTTCTTTGCGATCCCCATCTTTCCATTGGAACTGCTCCCTTGAGCAGGTTTCCACATCTTTCCAACTTCACATATACAATCAGTAGATGACTATAATTGGATGCCTAGGAGAGTGATATTGCAGAAGAACTTGCTGTGTTTTCCTTTTAATCGGTTTGCTGGAAATTTTAATCCCGTCTTTTGTTGATTCAGCGCTACTGTAACTGCCATTCATATAATTTTCCTTTCTTTACAGGAATACACATTGTACGCCACCCAAGGGTCGGATCCCCATTCTGTCTTCATGGAACTGTCTCGGTTATTCTTCGGTGGTGCACCACAGCCTCTGGCAAATTTTCTTTTTATGATCAAAAGCATGGCAGAATCAGGTTGCACTGGGGAGTATTTGGAGTCTTTTATAGTAAATGGCCAGAAAATGGTGAAACTTCCTGATGAAGAATCTGTTTGGTCTCTTGTCTCCACCTCGACGGAGAACGTCGAGGCATATTCACTAAGTGCTCCTGTTGAAGTAAGCACAAGTGAGCAACATATACCTTTTTCAAACTACAAGAAAAACGTGGTTAATTACTCAAGTTGGCCTCCTGTTGATTGGAAGACTGCACCTGATTTCCGCAATGCTCATGCAAATGGGTTGAGGGTCAAAACAGGAAATATGGGCTACAATCTGGTTAACAATAATGTGAGTCGTTCTGGTAATGCTTCGCAAAGAGAAAGCAATGATCCTGTGTTGATGGGGATTCAGGATGATATGATCATTGAAGAAGAAGATATTGATGCAGTTGCTTCGGCTCCTCCAGTTGTCGGTCTAGATGAAACTATCAGCATGCCCGCTTCTGCTGCTGCATCCATCAATCCAGTCGACATTGTAGTTGTCGAACCTCAATTCCCTGAAGCAGGTCCTTCAAAACCTAGTGAGCCTGATCAGATAGTTGGGGCCCAACAGGCAATTCTGGTGGGGAAGCTGGGAGAATCCGTAGCTTCCAGATACCTGAGTGGAAAATATGGCGACAAAGCAGTTATTAGGTGGATGAATGAGGACGATGAGACGGGCTTACCCTACGACATTGTAGTAAAAGAAGAAGGGAGAAGCGAGGAATACATCGAGGTTAAAGCCACGAGATACGAAAGCAAGGCTTGGTTTATTATTTCCACAAGAGAGTGGAAATTCGCACAGGATAAAGGTGATGCATATAGCATCGCCCATGTCACGCTTTCCAGTGGGAAAGCCGCCAAGATAACAATGTACAAGAATCCTGTGAAGTTATGCCAGTCGGGAAAGCTCCGGCTGGCGATGATGATACCAAAGCCACAGTTTTGATAAATAATTCGGACATGTATTTGTTCTTATAGTTTTATTTTTTGATTACTTTTTATAACAAAATGGTTGATTGTAACAGCGTGTTGTAACCTCAAAGCAGCTACTTTGTTGTTAACTCTCCGATTCTTTTTGTCATTCTAATGTATGAGCAACGGCAACAGCATAAGTGAATAACAACAGAAAGCTTCAAGGGATTGTTTCCAAAACGATGAAGATTTTTGTAAACATAATATCCCGCAATCTCCAACGAGATAGTTTGTAAAATCAAACTTATATTATGTGCTAGCAATACTTTCCAATTATCAAAAAAAGAAAAAAAACTTTCCAATTTCCCGATGACGGTTATAACCAATGCCGCCAATATCGATTTTTCGATGCACTATTTGAGGACAATTCTTGTCAGTGATTGTAATATCCCATCACACAGTGCACCCGAGGAGATGGAAACTCTGTGTGGTCAAATGGCGTGTGTCCTGGTCTTTATTGTGAATGGACAAAATACAACAAAATATGAATTACTTTTTTTATTTTAATTTAATTAAAACTTTTTTTAAAAAAATTGATAATAAATCATATTAACCTGCGGAGTAATCAAAATAGTCCATCATTTTTTTTTATTATAATTAAATTACGATAAAGATAACATTTTTTTTCTTTTTTTTATTCATCCATAATTTTATTTTATCCTTTTTAATCATCACACTCTAACACAACAAAATCAATGGTTTTTAAGATCTGTTTGATATTATCATGTTTTTTTATTTTTTGTTTTCGTTTTATTGACTAATAAAATAGAATTTTTTAGTATCATTTTTGTTTTCTGTTTTTGATTTTTATTTTCTAAATGAATGAAATAGAATTAAAAATAACAAACTAAAAAAAATAAATTTCAATTTTTGTTTATTATTTTATTCAACACATACTTATTTTATAAAATAAAATTATTTTGATTTTGATTATTGATTATCTTATTAATTTTGATTTTAACAATTTCCAATAACAATATTATCTCATGATCACTTAAGTATTAAAAAATTAGACCGAATTGAGTAAAAAAAAATTAAGGAAAATTCGAACGGGCCAAAGTTCGTGCAAGGATCTTTTCCTCCGCGATCCAACCCTATCAACCGCGCGAGCCCTAGCTCTGTCTTTCTCCACCCAAATCGCCGCTCAATACCCCAATCCACAATCTCCTCTCCACCCATTCACCGAATCCCCAAATTCGTCTCCAATCATTCAATCCGATTCTCCAATTAGTGTTTCCAATCAAATCCCCCTCCAACCATGGCCGACAAGCTCGCCTTAGCATCAAAGCCAGTGTGGATGACAACAGCAGAGGAAGCGAAACTCAAGAGCCAGGCGGAGAAGGACGCCGCCGCCAAAGCCGCCTTCGAAGCCACCTTCAAAGCCCTCGAGTCCTCAACATCAAGCAAGGATCCAAATAGTGGCGGACGCGGCGTTAGTTCTTATTTGGATAGTGATGATGATGAAGGAGAGGAGGAGAGGCTGGCAAATAAGCCGATCGGGCCGGTGGATCCGTTGAAGTGTACTGCGGCGGGCGCGGGGATCGGAGGGGGAGAGGCGGGGGCGAGGTGTACGCTTATTGTGACAACGAAGGATTCGGATGGGAGGAAGTTGGGGCATGGTGGGGAGAAGGTGAAGGTGAAGGTGAGTTCGAAGGGAGGGGGTGGCGGCGGGGTGGGGGTGGAGATTGACGGGGTTGTGATTGATCAAGGGGACGGAACGTATTCGGTTAGCTATGTTGTGCCGAAGAAAGGGGATTATATGGTTAATGTGGAGTGTAATGGGAAAGCTATTATGGGGAGTCCGTTCCCGGTGTATTTCGGTGCAGGTATTGATAGTGTTGCTTAATGCTGATCTTGATGGAATGTTATACTCTTTTATCTTTTTCTGTTATGTTTGAGTGTAGAAGAAGTTGTTTTTTTCCGTTTTCTGGTGAGTATAGTTCTTAGACATGTGTGCGTGAACCATGATTTGGATGTGGAAAGGTCAGGGAAGAAAGGCAACTAGAATCAAGAGTATTATTTCATGGATGCTAGGATTAGTTCTTGGTTAATTGGCTTAGCTTTTGTCTCAGTGAGTTCGGTCCTTTGGTACCATATTTGTTCATAGGAAGCGCAAATTGCCGTTTGTGTTATGGTTATGTGATTGTTTGTCATAAAAATTTCTTTTTTGTTGCCGTTTGTTGCTGTTGCTGGTCCCTTTCTGAAATGCTAACCAATGTAAGGCTGGGACTGAATTTACAGATTTCATGAACTTGAGTTCATGCTATTCATCTATGTTCTATCTTACAACTCCAAATCCCCTGTTGTTTAAAAATTCCATCTCTCTGATATCATTTACCTTCGCAAATGTATTGAACTAGGCTTTCTTGTAACACCCACCGTTTCCTTGGTTTTCAGAATTGGAATGGGTCAAACGACTTTTGTAAAGTAAATTGAATTACATTGGAAGTAACTTGTCTATTTATATCAGGGGAATTTGTTTTAAATGTGTCCTGCTATTATGAAAATCAGGCTTGAAATGCCGATTTAGATCTCCCTGTTTTTTTTTTTTTCCCAGCTTTTAGTTGTGGTTGTTCGGGGGGGTGTCTCAGTACCTGAGGGTTGATTTTATAAGTCTGCATATGCTCACAGCATTCAAGACCAATGATGCACATATCCTTGTATATGAAATGGCTTGCCTTTTCCGACAATTTATTTTGTGACAGTTGCGGAACTTTTCTCTCATTTTGCAGGTAACCCTTCTTCTGCTGGAGGTCTTCTTGGATTGCCACCAGTGCCAACTTTTCCTAACCTTGTGAATCAGAACATGCCCAACATGCCAAATTATTCAGCGTCTGTGTCTGGAGCACTCCCTGGATTGGTTGGAATGATCCCTGGACTTATGCCGGGACCATCTGGAGGGGTTATTTTGCCTGGAGTTGGGGCATCTTGTGGTGAAGTCTGTCGGGAGTATCTTGATTTCCGATGTTTTAAGTCAGATTGCAAGTTCAACCATCCACCTCATAATTTACTGATAAATTCTATAGCTTCAAGCGCAACCATGGGGACTCTTAGTCAGGCCCCCATGGCACCGTCAGCTGCTGCAATGGCCGCTGCTCAAGCTATTATGGTTGCCCAAGCTCTTCAGGCCCATGCATCTAAGATGCAGGCTCAATCTCTGCAACAATCATCGAAAGATTCTTCTGGTATTAACCCTACCTCTTTGACTCTTTCTTGGCTACTGATGCAAATCTATCCGTAAGTGCATGTAAGGTTTGCAGTGTTGTTCTAAATAGTATCTTTTCTTTTTTTTCTTTTTTCCTTTTTTTTTTCTTTTTTTGTGGTGTTCTTTTTTTTTTTTTAGGGTCCCAACATAGATTTGGCAGGAGTTAGGAATCAGTATTATGGTCTAATAGGCGTAGTTGGCATGTTGGCCTGAGAAAGCATGGTTCGTAGAGCTTCATGGCATCATCGAGATGATGGCTTTGCCATGATTTTCACAATACTAAACTGAACAATTGGGACTACTATGGCTTCCAATGTGTGGCCATGGCTCCTCCTTTTTTGTCTACAAGTGTCCAAGGACGTGAACCCTCTTGCCCACCAGCACACCATGGGTGGACTGTGATTGCTATAATTAACAGGAAAATATTAACCAGACTGGCAATGGCATTAGTTGGAAGTAAATAGACTACCATACGAAACTCAGTGTAACTGTACTCCAATCTTGAGAACCAATTGTTGGCTTAGCTATTGCATTGAAGCTGTCTTCTTTTTTCTTTTTCTTTTTTCTTTCCTTTTAAGCATGATTGAAGCTTCCTTAGATTAGATCATATTTGAATTTAACATGTTTCTTTGTTGTTTTCTTATCCAGGTGAATCAGATAAAGAGGACAAGGCTGAATTATTAAAAAGAACGGTTCAAGTTAGCAATATAAGCCCAATCCTCACAGCTGACCAATTAAAACAAATCTTTAGCTTTTGTGGAACAGTTGTGGAGTGCACAATCGCTGATTCAAGACACTTTGCATATATACAGTACTCAAAACCTGAAGAGGCAACTGCTGCTCTTGCTGCAAATAACATGATAGTGTCGGGCCGCCCAGTGAATGTGGAAATGACGAAGACACTTCCCCAGAGTTCTTCTATTTCAAATTCATCTTTGGCTTCTTCCTCTGCTTTGCCTGTCTTAATGCAGCAAGCAGTTGCTGCACAGCAGATGCAATTCCAACAGGCCTTGCTTATGCAACAAACATTGACAGCACAGCAGGCAGCTAACAAAGCTGCTTCGTTGAAATCTGCTACAGAATTGGCATCTGCCAGAGCAGCTGAAATAAGTAAAAAAATGAAGGCTGAAGGACTTGCAGATGTTGCTGTGACAGAGAGAAAATCACGGTATGTTTTGTGTGTGCTGCTAGCCATTACTGTTCCTTGTTTACAGCAATCTAATGTACATTGAATATGTCCAGTCCAATTCCAGTGTTAATTCACATCTATGATTTTTTAAGGGTCTTGTTGGAATCACTTTTGTTTTTAGTTTCACCGACTGACGAAATCGGGGCCTGTTTGGTATCACTTGTATTTTTGGTTTTCTGTTTTTGTTTCACTGACTGATGAAATAGATAAGTATGTTTCTTATTCCTGTTTTTGAAATGGATGAAATGAAAAAAGAATAATAAAAAATCAGAAAAAATGATTATGTTTATGTTTCTTGTTTTATCCTAGTACAGTATTCAAGATTTCGTTTACAAAAAATCATTTTATTTTGTAAAGTGGGCTCGGTTTTCGCTATTGATTTTCTGTTTTTATTGCTAGTTTTGGTTTTTACAGTTTTAAGTTGCAGTACCAAATAGCCTTGTAGTGTTTGGTATTGATTCCTGTTTCTGAAATGAATGAAACGAATACACGGAAGTATAAAACACGAGTACCAGAAAAAATAGTTTTTAGTTTTTGTTTTTTGTTTCATCCGATTACAATATTCAAGACTCCTTTTAACAAAATCATCATATTTTGTAAAGTGATTTTGGTTTTGGCTATTGTTTTTGTTATTAGATTTGGTTTTCATAGTTTTGAACAACAATATCAAAAAGCTCTCTTAGGGTTCCACTTGATTCTTTAGGGAGGGGGCAGCATCATTTGACCCATGAAGCTTCTTTTGGTTGTTGGGGGATTACCCGTATAAAGCTTTTCTCTCTTTTTTTCTGCAAAAACTACACCTTTCCTTCTTGTAAGAGAAATTCTCGCAAGCAGATACATAATTATGAATTCTCAGTACTCCAAAGTAATAGTGAACTATTGTATGTTTTGGTTTGTGTTCGTTAAGTGTTGCATTTTACCTATAAAGTAAAACAAGCTTTTTTATACCTGATTTTCAGCCAGTCATGCCGTTCAAGTGGCAGAGTGCTAAATTACATATTGTACACAAACAGTTGTAGAAGTGCTAAACCTATAAGCATGTCATTTGAAGATAACTGACGTCGTGGAAGATACAAGATATTACGATATTATGTTGAATTGATTAAGTTTTATTGTATTTATATCTTGTTTTAGGATATTTTTTTATAAGTAGAGTGCTTATTTAGTGTCAATAATGATTAGCGAAGTGGTAAGCAACATTTCCCCAGAACTATGAGATTTGGGGTTTGACACTTCTTAAGGGCATAAAGAAACAACCTCTATGTTATGAATATATAGCCGAAGTTAGGGTAGATACATTTTGTTCTCCACACTCTACGCTTGGAGTGATTATGTGGTTATGATCCGTTTCATTCCTTTCTGGAGTGCTTATTTAGTGAAATTCAAATCTTCTGAGTTCTAACGAGTTAAAAATCTGGGTTTGGAGGTCTTCTTTTCTGTATTTGGTTGCTTTTGACATTTAACTGGCGAAAATTTTCAAGTGCAGATCTCCATCGGCTTCTCGTGCTAGGTCCAAGTCTAGGTCAAGATCCCCTTTAAATAATCGACGAAGGAAACGGTCTCCGTCATTTTCTCCCCCGCGTCGATCAAGAGATCAAAGATCTAAATCTAGATCTCCGCAAAGAACCTACCATAGATCTCGCTTGTGCTCACCTTCGCCTCGCTACTCTAGAAAGCATAGATCAAGATCGCCATATAGATCTCACAATTATTCAAGCTATGTTTATGATCGTGAGCGAAGGCCATACAGAGACTCAAGAAATGGCAGTGATAGGAGTAGGCGAAGAGAGACGGATGGCTCGGACCATCATCATTTGGAAATCTCTAGAAGGAAAAGGAGTAGAAGCAGTAGTCCTCGAGAGAGGAAGTCATACCGTGATAGATCTGAGTCTCCAAAGAATCACTACCGTGTCAAATCAAGTGTCAAATCAAGTCATCGTTCAAGGTCGCCAGATCCTTACAGGAGAGATCGGTCATCTCCTGTCAATGACAATGGCAGTAGGCCTAAGCGGAGGGCATCTCGGTCACCATCTATGGATAATAAGCATAAGCGCAGTGACAAACAAGATTCAGATAGAGTTGAGAAGACAAAGCATAGTGATAGGAGGAGGTCCAGGTCTGTTGAGAGCAAGAGTAAGAGGCAAAGCAGGTTATCACCACAAAACTTCGATGAGATCAAATCGAGACACAGAAGGCACTCTTCTAGATCAGGGGATGGTGAGGGTGAAGATGATCCTTTGAAGCTACGAGAAAGAAGACGGTCTAGGTCTTTAGATGGTGAAAATCATAGAATTGTATCAAACCTTGAGAAGCATAAATCTAAAAGTAGTACACACTCCAGGTCAAGGTCTTCAGCAGGTGATAGTGAATCTGACAAAGGAAATGGTGATATGGAACATGGAGGTGGTGAGCTTCCTGATAGATGGCTTGGAAGGTCTGTGTCTCCCGCTGATGAAGCTGATAGAAAATTTGTGTCTTCCCCGAATAAAGGTAAGAAACAGAAAGATAAGCATAGAAGGTCCTCAGGATCGGCATCTCCTAAAGGTACACATCGGGCCGGAGACAGGGGACCCAGTAGCAGGAGAGGAAGTTCATCTGGTCATGGCAAAAGTCGTGCTGAAACTGATGAGAGGACTCCCTTGATACTCTTTTCCGACAAGAGCCTCACAATTGTTGAAGATGGAGACTTAGCTGGTAATGATGGTTATTCTGCTGAACTTGGAAAAAGGAAAGACAGTCTTGGTGATTCTGATGATGGCTCAGCAAGTCCTGATGACATTATGGCAAGTATGGACAAGCTTGCTGCTAATTGTACCAATCTTTATGACACCCCGTCATCAACAGAGGCGGTTGAAAAGGTGAGATGTATGCGATATTAGAAGGGCCAAATCAGCCTTTGAAAGCAGGGATATATACTATGTCTTGAAATGCAATTCTAGTTTGCCGAGCAACTTGATAAAGATAAATTCAGTGGTTGCATTATTTTCCTGATTTCTGATTTCATACTTTTCGTTATACTGATTGTTAGTATCAAATTTCTTTCATATACAGGAGAACTAGGGAGAATCTCAATATTTGATAAGCGATTCCACAGTGCTCAACTTGACTCAAGGTGCTTGTCCATCTGATTCATTTTCGTGTATCAGAAGCAACTTGTTAGACTAATTTTCTTGCCTATAGGTTGGAAGATGAAGACCGAAGTCTAATATCATTTTGTGGAGTTGCTCAAAGCATGGCAATTTGTTCGTATAGACCAGTGTGATTCTATCAATTTCAAAGAAGATTTCACCAACCATTGCTTTAAAGCGTGGCGCTGAAGTTCAAAAATCTTTTCCAGCAGTACTGCAGATTGCATGGTGTCGTAGTGATGGGGGCGATCGACTTTATGCTTGGAAATAGTTTTTGTGACATTTGATGCTTTGAGGTTCTGGTGATTCGCCGTTCTCGGTAAAAGTAGTTGTTTTAATTGAATTTTTCTATCTCTTGCAGGTAATGATAATGATTTTCACTGGTGTCTTCAAACTAAAGTAATTCTCATGTTTCTCCTATTTTCTTTCATATCAAACATCACATGGTTGTAAAACAGTTCCTTGACTATCAGATGTATGTGTACCATCTTCTGTAACCATGTACCAATTGTCTTTCTTTTTTCTCTGTTTTAGTTTCTGTCCTTTGACTGCTCCCCCTGTTTTCTTTTCTTTTTCTTTTTTTTTCCTTTTCCCTTCCTTTTCTTTCCTTCTTTTCTGCCTCTATTTGAGGCTCTATGATGTGAGATTTGAAACAGACATGATCGCAGAGGAATCCATCGTCTTCTTAGCATGGGCAGCACAGAATGAGGGCTTGAGGCAAACGTGCGTAAATATGCATTTTACGATGATCCATTGGGAACGTTCTCATGGACCCTTGGATGACTTGACTTCAAGGGCTCGATGCTGCTGAATATTTTTAGGTATCTTGAAGATAAATTAATGTTTTATATTCTGCATTGAATATTTTTGCCCTATTTTACAATTATGCTGAAGTCCACCCTTGATCTGTGGGCATTCGTCTTTGTGTCTTTTGACTGTATGTCATTGTTTTGAACTTTTTGTATTTCTCAGTTGGTTCTTTCCCTTCCATCGACACTACCTTTGAATTTTGTGCAACAGAGATGGAGGACCCCGTTGAAGAGGTCATTGAATGGGAGTGTGTTGAACAGCGTAGCTGTTCTTCTTTTCAGGTAACTTACGTTGAACATTTTTGCTTGACCCTGTGTCTCGTAACTACGTCCTGGTATCGTCAGGTGAATTGCTATGGTACGTGGCGCATGACCTGAATGATAAGCCTTTTACCCAAAGTTACTTTGAATAGCTCAGGGGTATTGACGCCTTTCTTGGCCATTTAGCTTGATGGATTTTGATGCGTTGTGATGGGTTTTGATGCGTTGTGATGGATTTGTATGTTGATTTGACCAAGCTGTCTGAAACAGAGCTTGCTCCTAGAAGTTTAGTTGAACTATTTCTGTTCTGAGTTTTGGCCTTTTACCCACATGGTGTTATCCTCCCGGTTTGCATTCAGGAATTCTGAGCTGAAGTTTATTTAGAGATGATACTTGATACTATCAAAGTTGAGTAGTTCAGGATTCCAGGGAAGGCTGTGAACTTCGTTTTCTTCTCGCCCTCTTTTTTTTCTTTTTTTTCCTGCCATTGCTCTCTAGGAGCAGGACGGCGATGGCAAATGTTGACCGTGGAGTATTTATATTCTTTGAGATAGGTTTAATAGGGAACGAATTTCCTGTGGTTTAGACACGGGCAATAGACGACGTCATTGGAATTGGAATGGTTTTCATGTCCTCCAAGGCTCCAAATCCTGAATACTTATAACCCTGATGTCATATGCATTGGTTATACTATCACTAGTATATGAGTTCATGGCTGCGTACATGCATAGTTGAGCTAGCATCTGGATTCTCCATCAAGTGCTGTTTTGTTTTGTTCTGGGTATTTTCTTCAGTCTGTGATCTATTGTCTTGCTTCAGATTTTTTTATGTTCTACTACCTCATTTCCTCCGTGCTGACGGGTGCAGCCTACATCTTCATGTCTGATTCCTGAATGCATCGTGGGTGATTTTGGAGTTCCGTCTGAAATTCTCATCTCGCTATGCCACAGTTTTGCTATGATCTCACTCCATGACAGGACAAACTTTGTAATGGACCGCGGTTATATTCATTATCTTTGTCTGATCAGTTTGTCGCTCATGTACTGTAGCAAATATCATATACCCATTCCTTGTCCGGTCCGATGACAACTCTTGGGACCAACACACGTACAGAGGGAAACTGATAATTACATCACGTTACTAATAGGTTCTGTATGTAGCCATTTAACATTCAATCGACCATTCTTGTTTCAACTCATGCTTCAGCTTTGACGTGTCCCCCTCCGGCAATACAATTGTCACAAGCCGCCCTCCGCCATCACAATCACAGCCTTCATCAGTATCTTCCACAGGCGGTCCAGGAAGGACTAGAACCACCCCTTCCTCCCCTATGCCATCGACGAAACAATTGACTAGACTCGGAGATGATACTCCCATAAAGAGACACATCCTCCCAGTTGACAAGAGTCAAGTTTCTGCCATAGATGATAAAGTCTGTCGTGCCATCTTCCTTGCCTTCTAGGTCAACAATCTGTGCACGTTCGTCGACCACTCCATCATGGATCAATGCCGCCAAATGCTTCGGATCTGCTTTTGCTACTGAGAAATCCAACTTGACCGTACCAACAAGTTGGCTGTTACTGAGACCATCGCGGGTGCTAGTCGGCCTTGTTTCCACATTTTTCTTGATGATGGTCACAACGGTTGGCTCGGTTCCATCACCTCTGCTCTTACCTATAGCATGCCACACGACTGCACAGATTGTTTCAAAGGGCGATATCCGCATTGGGCTGCTCCCAGTTGGGCCGAACACGATGGTCTTGCAGCTGGGCCAGCTTCGTGGAGGTGAGGTGGATCGAGCAGGTATCCATCTTTGTCGAAGAGAGGTTGATCCAATGGTCACCAACCGGGCCTACCTTCTTCATTGCCAGTGGACCTGATCCATCTTGGGCCGGTATTGGGCTCGGGAACTTGTCACTCCTGGGCTGGCATTTTGAGAGGTCGGGCCGGTGAATGGGCCTGATGTTCAGCATGAGTCCGGCCCATGCGTTCATGTACTGTGCAAGGGAGAATGCATCACCTAGAACATGTGCCCAGCTCAAGCCGATGGCGATTCCACCGCATCCAAGAAATGTCATCTGACATGATGGTAAAATAATGGCATGTATTTGAGTGTTCTCACCAGAAACCGTTAGCGCGTAGTCTCGGTTTCATGACTAATTTCGTTTAATCGTTCCATGAATGATTAGTAATTTAATCAAATCCTTCGCTAAGGTCAACTCAACATCGCGAACTATGTGGGGCCCGAGTAGTTATCTTATAAGTCACATATCAGCATCTATCTGGCACGCACTTGGTTGCCGTTGCAGCAAACACTAGATAGTACAGTATCCTCCCATGAGTTATTGTTCCCTTTCTCCAAGCATCAATAACTGGTGATAGGCTTTGAATCCATATATATAGATGTTGCACCATTCCTTCTTCTTCTTCTTCTTCTTCTTTTTAAATCTTTGGCATAATGCTTATCAGCAACCTAGCTAGCTAGAAGCCCAGCGACTAGATCTTATATGAATCATGCATTAATTCAATAGTGAGTTAGATGAGGAAATTAAATGCAAGGGCAACTAATTTCGAAAGTTATTTGTCAAATTTTGGATGGCATGCTATGTGTCCTTGTGTTACCAATTCAATCTATTGAGGGAAACGCCAAACGGTTTAATATAATATCAAATCCTGAATATGATGTGAATGAGATAGGTAAAATTGAATATTCTGTTCAACCCAATAAATTGACATACTTGTAAGACTAGATTGACTTCCATGAAATCAAATTATATAATCCGACAAGATTTGATCCAAAAAGAATAACATAAAATCAGAATTCTGACTATCCCGATTTGAATATATTCTATTACAGAATATAGTGTGCTTACCTGCATAAGTGTTGTAGGGGAGAAAGTGAGCTCGGGACCAATAACTTGATCAGGAACAAGCACCCTATGAGCAGAACTATCCTTCATCGCGATCCATTCGTCGACCGTCTTCTCGCTCTTCGCCTCGATGAGACTCATGCCGCAGTCATTGCACTTAATATACGGTCTCCTGGTCTCCTCGGATCGACGAAACCTGCCACACGTCTCGTAGTAGTACCCAAGCCACGTGAAGATACTTTCCTTCAGCATTGGAGGAGTTAAACCTTTTATAAGCTCTTGGCTTCTGAAAAAGTATACTACTCTGATGTAATGAAGCTTCATGGCCAAGTCCATGTTAGTTGGCTCGTACGTATAGTTACCAGTAACGCTTTGCGGCCCAACAGACGTTATCCGAACGTCGTAGATGAGTGGGGGATTGATAACGTCGTTGATGAGTGGGGGATTGTTGATATCAGCTCCATTGATTTCTGAAGCAACCATTGTTGGGATATGCAGGGGAATGTGAAGCTGCACAAATTTTATGAGAAGTTAAGAGAGTGATGTACTTATTTGTATATAGTTCCTATATGCATGGAAGCACAGAATTTATATGTGTAGCAAAGGTGAAGAGAAGGTAGTCGGAGTTATAACTGCAAAAGAAACCAGCTTATTTGTAGATTGAAAGTTTTAGTCTAATTAGAACATATATAGAAACATGATGTTCATCTTTAAAATTAATTATCAGTAGAATAAGATGTCCATGATTTATTTATATTATTGTAGGTTTTATTAAACTTCGATGTGGGTTTAATATCTTTAACAAAGTTTAGATGAAAAATTTAATCCAACACTCAAACATCAGAATAAGTATCGTAGGTGTACATCCCTGGGTGTGCGACAATTTCCCTTTGAAGCAAAGGGAGAACACTTCAAGTAATAATACCTCTGTTCTTTTTTAACTAATTCCTTACTTCTTCAAATTTATTTCTATTAGTACATCTCGAAACAATCTCACCGTTATTTGTCTTATGGATAATACTGTGCATATTTCATCATCTTCTGATCACATCGTCATGGAAGTACTAGGTGTTTGTTGTAGTTCGTTGCAATTGTCAATTCTTTTTTCATTTTCTTTTTATTGACACCAAATTTCTCGTCTAAGTAAATAAAAGATTGATCTCTATGTTCCTTAATTTACGTGCACGATAAACGAGTTGTGATTTTCCTTAGATCTAGAGACGTACCGCCGGAGTTACTATGAATCGAAATACAGTTAGGAGCACACATCAATGCCTAGCATTCAGTATTTCTGATCATATCCTGTAAGGTCCACTTTCATAACTTGTGCTTGAACAGTTTTTTATTGTTCCGGAAAAGACATAATCTACTGGAGTACTTCTGAATGAATAGATGAACTGCAACGAATGACTAACTGTACAAACGCTAACTTAAAATATGATGATTTTATTATAATGTGGTTACAACAGTCATTGCTTAATTTGGTTAGAGCTAACATTAACTTGTCGGGAAAAAGGCATGTGCTCAGGTTTTGTTCTATCCGATATGGGTAATCTTTTCCAAATACATCCTCTAGTAGGAATGTTTTTTTTTTTTTTTCTTATACTTGAAACACAAAAATATATTTTGATGACCCGATGTGAAGATGGTATGATGCTATCTGTATGGATGGATGATCCATCCTTTATACTCCGGATGATAGCTAGCTCGTGGGAACCACTATTGAGAAACTTAAAATTACTAAATGAAAACAACAAATAAAACACTTCAAAGCTTACAAATTATGAGTAAAACACCACGGTTCTCGGCGTTCTACTCAAAAGCAAAGCGCCATGGGCCACGACGCCTTAACCTACGTATCATTAATACAAACACAAACTAAAAAGTGTTTTTTAACCTAAAACACAAACTTTAATATCTATTTTTTATCATTATTTTTGAATGGGATCTCGATTAATTCGATTCATAACTCGATTTCTCTACGTATCAATCATTAGTATTTTTTAATGATATCGAATAGAGATATAAAATAAGATTATTGTTTTGATTTTGTTTTTAAGATTTTCATGATTGATCTTGTTTTTATAGATAAAATTCAACTGATTATTTTTCATTCGAATTAATATGGATAACGATTCAAAAATTGATGATCAATAAAAGTTTGATATAATTTTATATTTTAGAAATTTAAAAAAATATCCTAAGATGTCAAATCAGGTAATGTTTACATCAAAAAAATCTTTTAAAAAAATAAACTAATTAAAAAAACGTCACCACCCGTTGATTTAGCCTATAATTTAAAAAATTCGTTTCCAGCCCAGTACAGCTCCTCCCACTCATGTTTCCCTTCCATTATTTTGATTGAACTTTGTATTTATTTTTTAAAAATTTGAATCGGCGAAGAATTGACTGTTGAATCTTGGTGGCCCTATGTTTACTGAAAACGCCCGGGTCTGCGCCCATCATTTTTTTTTTTTTTTTTTTTGTGACAATACATTATGAACAGGCGTGAAAGATCATAATCGATTATCAATGTGTGACTGCAACGTATGATCAATGATGCTTATAAGCTGGATTATTTGAAACCATGTGCATTCATGGAAGAGCCCACAAATTCAGCGTACGATAACTATCGTCATTGTCCAAAATTCACCGCAAGAAATCGCAACGTTGGTACGCAGAAGCAAGTTAAAAACCCTTTAACCACTTCATCTTCATCTTCATCTTCATCTTCAGATTGTGTTTAGTTGTTTACTGCACTTCAGGTACATATCGTATCAAACTATTGTGAAATCGAGGAATGGGAAAGGTTCCGAATCGTGAACTGGAGTCGAGAAAGTTGTCCCGCTCTAGCTTGCGCTGAGATAATCTAGCTAACCAATTTGTTGCATAACTTCACATCGCCGCCACCATAATTAACCATAATCTTGAAGTAGCAAGAATTAGTTCATCAATGACCCCCACCTCTTTCACAATTATAGTATGGGGTGCATGGTATGCTGTGATCGTTGCTGGGTTTAGGGATGCAATTACCCACATAGCCGTTGCCAGGAGCACCACTGTTGCAAACAGGTTGGTCCCTTTTCTCGGCGTCATAAGTGATATGACTTGATGACTGAACCAGGATCCTCTTGCTAACCTCTGACTCCATCAGCATCTCGTTCTCCTCTTCGCATTCCGCGATGGAACCATTGCAAAACTTCCGATCCATTGCAATGGCTCCAACCGCAGCATGACTTCCGATGACATCGAGGAGGCAGAGGACTATGATGAAGGTCGCGATGATGAGTCGCTTGCTAGAATTGAGCTGATCATCCATGGTGTTGTGTTTAGTTTTCATTACTGGTTCTACTCTTTGAGCTACTTAATTATATATATATATATATATATATATATATAGGCATTATGTGGCTTTTGCATATTTGTTTGGAGGCGCAAGTGGAATCCACTTTTGTTAGGCAAAGTGAATGGTCGGCATGCCACCAACTCCATATCACTAGCAAGAGCGTTCCACTTTCCAAGTTGGAATCCATATGAACGCAATACAAGTGTTTTATATTGTCGACTACCACAATTCTCTCTGCTGCATTGTTCTTTGGTCATTGTTTCCATAAATTATTACTGCAATTGTCTATGTTTTGGCGAATGAACGAGTTGATATTTCCAAGCTGTCAGCAAATTGATCGCCTTTGAATATAGTGCGTGCAAGCTGCAACTTTTGATTGCGCACTCTGAAAAAAAAAAATGAGACTTTGTTTATATTTTCACTTATCTTCTGATTAGTGATGCAACGACATTTTTTTTTTTTTTTTTTAATCTCTAATGATCCCTCCATCATTAGTGACCTCAGACACCACCACAATCCTAGCATAAAATATTCCTACTCATGATCTTAATTTGCTGAAAATAAGTTCTATCAAAAACTCAAATTACTCGAATGGATGATAACAACTACACAAGTGTCATTATTAGCTTTAACGAGTCCAGTACACACAACGGTAAACTGATTTTTTATCGTCATAAAGAGAATGCTCTTCATGGTTCAGATCTAAGAAAAGTTCCACCGATATTTTCTTGCAAGGCGCACAAAGCCGGTCATAACTATAGCCTGCACGTTGATTTCGGAAAAATCTGTTCATAACATACACATCATTTCAAGCATGTCACCTAATGGCACTGTGTGGATACTGCACCCTACTTGAATAGCTTGTCTATCTCATCTGCATATCGTGCTGCTACTCCATCTCTTCTGACTTTCAAGGTCGGTGTCATTAGACCATTGTCAACCTGCAATACCATTGACAATAATCAAAATGCTGTCGGAAACAACACTTAGTATGGATCCATAATTCAGGAAGATCGACCATCTTGAAGTATTCCCGAGCAAACAATGCCAAACATTTAACGGCAAGTGAATCAAAATCGCAGGACTCCGACATCTAGGAAATATGAGTACTCACCGTGAAAGGTTCATCCACGATAAGAATCGGTCCGATCTGGAATGAACAATCTGCAGTCCTGCATGATGCAGAAACTTTGATGAGAAGATTTATCGGTTATTTGTTTCATACACATGGAACGAACTTCAATCCATACTGAGTCCTAAACTTGGATATGAACTCTAATCGTCTCATCTCAGAACACTACGAATTTCTGCACTGGAAATAGCACACCGGGTATCTTATCTTTTCCAATGAACAAACAATGGTAAGAGTTCCAGAGTAACAAAGAAGATTGAGTGGCATCCAATTATTCTCGCAGAATATTGAAATCCAATAGCTCAGAAGGTATTAACTTATAAATGGCGACTAAGCCAATCCAACATAAGAAAGGTCTTACCAAGTCCTCAGCTCCTGTTGCATCAGGCTGGCCAAAGTTTCCTTGTCGAGTTCACTCTCATCTGTGTACTTCTTTGCTTCTAGCAGAGCCTCTTCTTTGTTCGGGACAATAATAGCTCCAAGACGCCTTTGGTCCTGTATTGGACAGACAATCAGATAACCCTTCTAGGTATCACGAAAAAAGGTGGAATTTGACGACAACAAAATGCAGGCACCTGGCCAATGACTACAATTTGTTGAATCAAATTACTTCGCAAGGCAGCTTCTTCCAGCTCTGCAGGCTCAACGTTTTCACCTAATAAAAATGACTAGATGAATTAGCATCAGAATGCCCCAACATAGATTCGAGCTTACGAGATTTTCATGAATAGAAATCAGCAAAGGCACAGCATACATGTCCTCAAGCAGCACTCGAGTTGCATCACAAAGGCTCTAAATGTTTGGGTGAGCTAAAGAGAAACCAGGTCATTCATGGAAATCGTAGGCTAAGTTCAAATACTGCTGCACATTGAGGGGAATAACATGGCGAAGCGGAAACATCACAGATCCTCCGTCCACACAATACCGTCATAATAGGCTATATTTCGTAAGCAGCTGCTTGATAAAATTAAATTGCCAGCTACCAATCACAACTTCCAGGAATACCTGTCCGGAGAACAATAGTGTCCTTGGCCCGTCCATCTAGAACAAGGATTCCTCCACAAAGACGACTTCGCCCTGCTGAATGATGAGGAGAAAACCAACCCAAATCTCCTGTGTTTATCCATCCATACTCATCCAGTACTCGTTTTGTTGCCAGATGATTCTAAAGCATAAGTGACATAAAAAATAATGAGAAGTTCCCTAGTAACGACCTATATTGAATGAACTTCAATGTATTTGATATGTACTATAGTTATAAATTAAGCCAATTTAAGATCCCCCGGAAGGCCCCAGGACCTATATTGAATGGCACTTCTTAATTTCTTATTGCATATCACACACAGTGCGCATTCATTAATGTTAGACAATGAAGGATGCAAAGGCAACTAAGCTGACGAGCAGGAATAAGCATATCCTCGTATCACTACAACACATCAAAGCCACGACAGAGCAGTTGCTATGATTCAAGAGTACTAGTTCCTAACTAATAAAAGAAAAAAGAAAGAAAGAAACTGATACAAGAAAAAAAGAAGTTCGGAGAAAAGCAGAATGTACCTTATAATAGCCTCTCATGACTTGGGGCCCCCTGATTTTCACAACTCCTTTGGAGCCATCAGGTAAAATCTCATCAGTCTCAGAATCCACCACTCTAATCTCTGTATATCTTATCGGACGCCCCACAGATCCAAGAACCTTAATTATCAAATGAAACAAAATATTAATACCATCGCCAATATGGAATTAAAGGAAAATATTAGTAGAGAGGACAAAGAGACAGGAAAATTAAATAATTTAGCCGTGATTATCCGACTCAAAATCATATTTTCTTTTCATACAAGATACACCCTTGCACAATGAGATAAGCGGACTATTTACATTACAACTGGGATGTCTTGCAGCAACCACAGGAGAGGTCTCTGTCAACCCATACCCATTCTGAAGCTTAACGCCAATGGCCTGCAAGACTGACCAGGACCGTGTAAGATGCAAGATCATAAGAGAGAAATAGATAATACATTAAGTACATAAAATATTGAACCTCAAACAATCTGTCAACATGAAGAGGCAAGCTACCACCTCCACTTATGCCAGCCTGCAATATGAGCAATCCAGGTAAAGCATTCAATTAGTCCCCTTCGACTTGTCACGTCTAAAATCACTAGCTGTTCATCCACCGACAATGAAGATGTCCATGGACTTCACGTACACATGAATTTTATCACAGAAGAGCACAAAAACAAGTGCCGGCAAGTTATTTGTTTAATTAGACAACATCTCGTAAGGTTAATTAGACAACATTGACAACAGCTTAATGGTGATATGTCTGTAGTGCACCATTCAGCTGAATACGAGACATAATTAGAGAAACAACTCGCACACAAGTTATCGTGAGAGTGATAAAAAAAAAAAAAAACAGAAAAGAATCCTTGGAATTAGTTAAGTGCCTTAAAACAACTAAAGTGTACTGTGTGCTCATAAATGAACTCACAAGATATATCAGTATAAAACTATAAGGGGAAACTGACCTTTGACATTCCAATGACGGATAAGATTTTGCTATACAAAAGCTTCTTAGCCAACACATGGATTGGCCACAAGACCAAGGCAGCTATCCTTGCCCACAAACAATCCAAGAGTAAAACGAGGTAAGGATGTTGCTGTGGCCTCCTTGTCAGATACTTTCCCTACAGAACATATGGATTAAAAGAGCAAGTAAGACAAAAGCTAATGCCATGCAGCAGAGTTAGCACTAATGTTACACCTACGACCCACATGAAAGAGATGTAACAATCACAGTCAGCCTGCAGCGTTCACCGCATGGGCCTGATCAGTGTCCATTAAGGAACTGTTCCCCACATACCCTCTTTAGCAGATGGGTAGATAAAGGTGCCACTAATAAGCGAATATAAGCAAAGAACAAGACAAGAATCATATACACACAATTAACAGCACCATTGATCGAATCCTATTAGCTATCAAATCCAGGTAAAAGCTTTGCCTTATATGAAACCGTTTAACATCTAGACACAGAAAAATAACAGAAAAGAGAACGCTGCACATTACACATCACGAGAAGTTCAAACAAGAGAAACTAAGACTCTTTTTTTTTGGCTCCTGGTATCAGAGGATAAGAACACATTTTGTGAAAATTAGATGTAAAAGCAACAAAGAAATGAGGGAAGAATAGTTAAAGAGGATTTCCGCAACAATAAAAGGTAGGGTAGATGATGCAAACCGAGAAAAGGCAGTCTAGCGAATCTGGAGAGCAAGAAAAATGCAGACAGCGGCTGATAAACTCTTGCAGGACAATAGAAACATTCGGAATGATTTGCCCTTCGAGTGTCGCATTGGTGACTATCATGATTGCTGTTCTGATCATGACCAAAGTAGGAAATACAACATGAAGAATAACTTTACTAAGCTAGTGGCTCAAAGCCAGTGACAAATAGAAAGGCAGTAAAGCAAAATAAAGCAATGGCCTCTTGCTGGAAAAATAAAGTTGAAAGTGAAATATGAAATATGAAATATGAAATGGAAAATGAAATGAAATCGATTAAACGAAGTGGAAATAGCAGATACTAATACATGATTTAGAGAAAACAGGAACAATAACATGAGGTGGCTTCTAACCAATACTTTTCATCACCTTGCAACTTCACATCTAAAAGGAGCAGTAAATAGAAAGTACAAGGTGACAAATGACAGTCAAATGGAACATTGGGAAGCTACAGCAAGGACACTACAAAATCTATCAGCCTACTCCTAGAAAAGCATAGGGTTTCCCAAAGGTAAAATAGAAAAAACCTCATAAATTCTTTTGAACTCCATGTATGCCAAACTAATCTTTATCAGAGTAAGCGCAACAATCTTGCGAGCAGCAGAGCTAGCAGCAATCTGTTTCTGGATACCACTGCAAAGAAAAGATCTTTAAGTTTACACATAATCAGCAGGCTATTATGACAAATTTTCTGACTACTAACCTGTAAAGCGTTTCATATATTAAAGGAACAGCAATGAGGTAATGTGGTTGGTATTTCTTCAAATCTTCCTGTCATCATAAGAGTAAGAATTGCAAGTCTATCAGATGCAAATAGCAAATCCACAGAAGTCAACATCTAATGCAGCGAAGGATAAATAGTAAAAGCTGTATAGAAGTTTAAGAGCACTCATCACTCATCACTCATCGCTGGACGTTGCAATCTAAACAAATAGATGAAAACTAAAACCACATCATCTTCTGGCAAATGTCCTGGGTTTTTATTGATCCAGAAGATAAAAATATTGACATTTCGTCCCAGGTCACTACCTTGATATTCCTCACGGTTGTATACACTTGTTCTGCCCCACGTGAAAAGATGAAATACTCACAAGCACGTTCATAAGCATGCCATGGCGGCAGCAGGCTTAAAAATCTATCCCCGGAAACAACAGGTACAAGGTCCCACAAATTATTCACCTGCAATTTTGAATAGCAACTTTATGTGCCACAGAAAAACTAATTTAGGCAATGCAAAGTGTTACCAACTGCCTTCTCACATTAGAATTTAAACAGAAGAAGAAAACGAGAGAAACGTATAAGGATATTGAACTACTGTGAACATCTCATCATCTTCACTTTTTAAAGAGAAGCTTCACTCTCTTTGAGCAGGTTTCATTCAGAGTTCCCAAAAGCATATGGATGCAAGTTCTGCACCTTCTATATCATTCAGGTTCTGCTGAAAGTCACATATAAGTATTTCATTCTGCTATGTTTAAGCGGTAGCTATCTGAAGTTCACGTTTATATCAGTTAGACTTGATAGGGATTGTCTCCAACCATTATAAGAGATGAGTTTAACTTCATTCCCAAAGTCTTGATTAAAACAGCCGTTCATTTCTAAGATCTGATCATCATTCTTATTCTTTCTAATTTGCAGACAACTTCCATACCTACTGAAAAGAGCCATGTTAACATAGTCCTTCTATTTAAAGCTGCATTGTAAATTGCAATTATCTCAAATTAAAAAAATTTCACCAACAAAAATAATAAAACCTATATATATGGTAACAAAAACTGAGAGACTTCTCGGCCGTACAGATTAAAACTCCTACCTGGTGCAATAGATTCCGATGTGTAAGCATTACACCTTTAGGATCGCCAGTGGTTCCACTGGTATATACCAGGGTAGCTATGTCATCAGAATCTATGGCCTCATAGTTGTGCTTTTCACCCTGAAAAGTTGGGCACCTTATTAGTATTGTTTTACTTTTACTTCTTAATACGAAGATCACATTGATGTCAGTTGACATCAATAAAGACAAAGTCCTCACGCATATCTGAGGAATGAAAAGGAAACTAAATTATTGGCAATCTTACAGGAGAAACTAAATAAAGAAGATTTTTCTCAGACACATACAACGGGGAGAACAATTGAACTATTCTTTGCCCCAACCAATCATATATGAAAAAAGGGAAAATTTTAATGACAAAAAAAAAGGATAGAAGCTGAGTACAAGGTTGGGATGGAAAAGAAGAAAAAACTTGAAACCCCCATTTAAAGGTACTTACCATCTTGATCAGTAGGTATTAGGAAAGGAAGAAAAGAGGTCAAGAAAGGGAAACAAATAGATGACAGAAACCAGTTAAACTCTGTTTTAGGAAAAAAGACTGATTAATTCCACTAGAACTTTATGATGCCAAGATCAAGTATCCAAAAAAAAAAAAAAAAGGAGAACCACAAGCCAAATTTATATCTTCTTCCAACTCATTAAGTAAATAAGATGTGAATACGGTTAAAACTTTTACTAAATCATAGAGGTTACTCTAATTTCTGTACCCATATCAAACTAAGTAGCATTTAGCTGATTTCCATAGAACTTTAAACATAAGGGCAACTGACCATATAACAAGGAAATAATGACATTAAAAAATGCCATAGCTTATGGATCTTTCCCCATTTTTAGTTTAATGGAGGCATAGGATTAGACAAATCTTCACAGCATATTTCCTGCCTTACTAGAACCATGAGGGTCAAGCAATGTTTTGCGGCTTTCTCTTCCCAATGCTATGATTTCACTATAACTAAAGACAGAAAGTTCCTCCAGCACTTCTCTAGCGACTTCGCATTTCTCCCCCCAAAGGAGTATAACAAAATTCATTTTTTCCTGTGACCGGAACAAATCCCCAACTCGGCTGAACAATTCAGGACTGTCGATAGCAAGCGCAACACTGCATAAACAATGTTAACTAGCATTAGTGTAGCAAAAACTACAGACGAGGAAAGAAACTATGAATCAAACAAAGCTTTACATAATAAGCAGAGTATGGAAAGAGAATGTGAATCGTGGAATATTAGTAGAAACTCAATAACCTTTCACACAGCTTTTTGACAGGATTCAGATCCTGTTCTTTGACTTCCTAGTCTCAAATTTTATGTGTTAAGTAAAATGTGCTTAACACACAACTAATCATTCCTGGGAATTAATATGGATATTACATGGCTCGACCTACATGATGTACAAACTAGGGCTATTCTCAAGAACTGGTCACGATACTTACACAAAAGAAAAACCGCCAGGAGACACAACAAGCCAACAGCAACGGAGGAAGCTTATAAGGAGAAGATATAAAGGAATACATCCAAGTAATGTTTTCATCCATTATGTCCTTCCTTTTTGCGGCTATTCATCCTGCTCACCTTTCAGAGTGATGATATATAGTCAAGAGTTCCTGAACTGATGACCTTGAGCCCCTTACTACATTAACTGCACCGGTCGCCATTATGCCTAGGAAACAAGAGTGATGAGTACATTGACAATACTCCTGATGGTACCAAGTAAAGTGTGCATCGCTACATTGAAGAACGAGGAGATAATCATTAAAAAATCCAGTGTAATGTATTCTCCATCTAGGCTAGCATAGACTAGAAGTAAGAACCAGAAGACTGGTCTTTCCTTGAAGGATCAGAATGATCTCCCAAACGGCATCAACTCAACAGAAAAACAAATGAAGAACTTTTATGAAGTTATCGAAATACTCCGTAGTATTAAGCAAGACTTTACCGCATTTGTAATTTATACGACAATTATCAAAGTACAATAAAGCAAGCCTTTCCCGACTGCAAAATCAAAGCTACAATAGACAGGAAGGCACTAGATTCCGCCAGCAAAAAAAGGAGGGGGGAAGGGGGAAGGGAATTAAGACGCTGGAATTCCTCCTTATTATCCAGAAAGAAATAGCGATTCCAAACAAAGTTAGTAAACCACGAGAACACTGTAGAACTACTAGAAGTATCACAGTTAGAAAACTTTCTTTCGAGTGTTTATGTTACCATATATGACAGACCCAAAGTTCTAGCCTAAAAGATCAAATGAGAAAAATCACCTGGTGTCATAATATCCCAGAACCTCAAGCACAAAACATCAGGATTAAATGTGAAAATACAACACTAACTGATATCAATGCAGGAATTGCTCAAGTTTAAACTCATTCAATCTCTACCATGTATAACTTCCAGCAAGAACTCCCAAAACCAATCCCTAGACATGAAAAAAGTATATATATATATAAGGAGGGGATTTACATCCGGAACTCTAGTGTCATACAACATTATCCTCAGTATGTCCATGCCTAGTGGATGTCTTTTTGCCAAAACATTGTTGAGAGAGAAAGGGATATTTTACCCCATGCTTTTTTTTCTTTTGATGTAAATTTTAGCCCATACCTTGATCTGCAACAAGCCACCGACATGAGTTATCAGCAAAAAGAGCAATCTTTTCATCTGGCTTCAGTCCAATGACTCTTAGGCCTTCAGAGAAATACAAGATCTCTTGCTCAAGCTGAAAACCATTTGATCAAAATGAAGAGTGTCAAACAGCCAGAAAAGTGATCTCAGATTTGTTAATACCCTGCTTGTGCCGTTACTACGCATCCCTCACATGAATGTTCCTTAGTTTTGAATCATAGACAAGAATAGAAGCCTGCCCAACCAAAAGCTTAGATCTGAAAAAGAAGGCCCAGAAGCGTACATGGGCCATATCAAATTTAATAATTCTTGATCCTCTTGCAAACTGCTACATTTACCGTCTAAAAAAATCACATTATGTGAAGGGTATGTATGGCATAGTTCACCAACAACAAAATGAACAAGTCCTCCTCTACACAAATCCATAACTGCTGTACTGTGCGATATATAATCTCTTCTCAATTGTTTCACGCCTTCACGGTTTTACATCAGCACAAAGCCCCAAAAAATCTTCCAAGGGCTTTTGAGCATCACCATGCAGGCATGAAAGGCCAGGATTGAAAAGGCTGAATCTACTTTTAATGAAAAGGCAAGCTAAAGAAGTGAGAAGGAGAAAATAAATTCAATAACAGAAAAAGGAGAGTTCTTTTACCTCTTTGTAAGTGAATTTTGAAGGTGGATCATGATACGGATCCACCAAAGCTACCCGGTCAGGAAACTTCTCTGCAGATGTCCTCCAGATGTCAGGAAGTGCTTTCCATTCACCGAAGGCGACGCCATCATCACTCGACAAGAATTCACTTTCAAGGAACGGTGAGCACCTTCTCTTATGCACCACTTCTATCTATAGAAAAAAGAGCACCGAAACACAATTAATGACGCCAAAGCGTCTTCAAATGTGTGACACACAAGGCCATCTCATTCAGGCAAACAGAGAGCAATTTGCTAACATCGAAGCAGAATCTAAGCCAAGATGTATACTGAGCCTCTCTGCCCCCTTCGTGATTTTCAGCTTGGGATCATTATATGCAACAATACATTCGTACCGCCCTTTCGCTTTTCTCACCAAGATGAACAGTTATAATCACACCAAAGGCACAAATTTAGATAAAAACACCTCTCGGAAAATTTTCCATTAATTTCTCAGAAAACACAACTCTCAAGTTCAGCATGTCAGTAAACCATAGTACCAAATGTTGTACTTTCCACCAATAACTTCATCACTAAGATGGAACAGAAACAATAATTGCATTTCGTCCCTAAAGCATCATCATCTGGTTACCCTACAAAACCACACACCTTGCCGCAACAACAATTTGCAGTACACAATCATGTAAACTTGATTAATCATGGACCCCGCAGCGCCCCACCCCCAACCCTATCCATCAATTCTCTCATCAAAACTCAAGTCACCAATAAATCGATCACATATCACGACCAGAACAGTTCAATCCAATCCAATCCAAACCAAACCTAATTATTCCATACACGATTTCGACACAAATCGAATCGCTGACCGTCTGACACCGCTTCACCGTTACCTGGGTCTCAGCGATATGGCAACAAACACATGATTCACGACTCCGACTCCGTCTTCCACGGAGAAGGAGCGAACGCCGAGCGGCGAGGCGGAGACGCAACGGAGACAGCGACGGCGGCGGCGGAGAGGGAAGCGTTGACAGTGCGATTGCGGCAACCATGGCTGCCGTGGGAGAGTGGAGAAATAGTAGCCATTTGGAACTGAGAATTTGGTTTAGTTTTAGAAAAGGAGATGAAGAAGACGACAAGGTAGTGTGGGCACCGGACCGATAGTTAAGGGACGATAATGGTTTTTTTTTTTTTTGGGGAATTTTAGGTGATGGATGATGGATTAGGGAGGTGATTAATGAGTGTAACCTGGTTGGTGCGTCAGATGAATATTGGTGTTTTAGTGTGGGTTTAGAAATGATTTTTAGCATTCGGGACATTGGGTTTGCTAATAACATGTTCTCCCAATCCCTTAAAAGAATTCAAAATATTGATTGAGGATTTATATAAACAAATTTTGTTAACATCGCAGATTAATGATTTATATAAATTTATTATAAAATATTAATTATAATATAAATAATATATTTTATTTGATTGTGATTATGACACGATAATATATTTTTCAATATGATAATGAAACTTATCAAAATGTTTTTAAAATGTCTCAATTTTTATAGGGATTTTTACAAATAATCATCTAAAATTTTAAGAAATTACAATAAATCATCTCAAATCTTCATATTTACAAAAACACTATCTAAATCATATGAATTTTATATAATAATTATTGTCTTTAGTGAATCCATTGATTATTGTTTTTAACTAGCAAATGCCTTTCATCCGAATCGGGTTTGCCACCCAAAAAGGAGTCGCCGCGTCAATTGTGGCGCGGATGAGTGATGTCTTTATTTAAATCTATAATTTGTTCTTATTGCATTGGTTGTTATGGAATACTGTGATCACATAATATAATTAAGTATTTGTGTTTCTTGGAGTAAAAAAAAAATGATTTTAACAATTATATATATATATATATATATATATTTTAATATTTTCATATTTATATCCAAAATAATAATAATTATGATTTGAGTGATCAAATTAGAGAAATTTAATAAGATAACTAAGATTTGAGAAATAGATAAATTGACAAAATTGAAAAATAATATGAAGATAATGACTTTATTAACGATAACAATTATTTTGAAAATATCATATGATTTAAGTAGTGTTTTCAAAAATTTTATATGATTTAACTAATGTTTTTGAAATTTTCATTTGATTTGAATAGTATGGAGTGTTTTGTTTAGGTTTAGGTGTCAAAAATTTCATTTGTGGAGTAAAAAATGATAAAAAAAATAAGTGTTAAAAGTTAGGTTTATCTCTCGGCACGATCACATCCAGCAAATAGGGTCCTTGAGTTTCCAGCATCATCATAATCGCAGCTCAAAACTCAGATTTCTTCATGACACGAGCAGCCGGTATATCACACGCTTCAGCCAACTTGAGCACGTAGGGGAATACTTTTAAGAGATGAAGGCTGTGTCTTAGTTCATGTGGATGACCCGGTGGGGGTAATTTGTATGCTGAAGCAGTCATGATGCCTACCAATAGACGTCGTTCTTCGACGTTTGCTTCAGCAATTCAGTTCTCATCACGCTGGCTTAAGAGTAAGATTGTGTTTTTTGTATTGTGAATTTGGTGAAAGTGGTAGTTTGAAGCAAAGTTTTGTGCCCATGGAGAGAAGGCAAATGCAGGGGCACTAGGTATGAATATCATGTATCTAAGAATAAAAGTGGAGATATCATGTATGGGTAGGAGTTGAGAAGGTTTAGGAAACTTCACAGCAAGGAAACTTTCAGTTCAAGAATGTCGGTTAAATTTCAAGGGTCTTGAAAAGTTTCAGGCTTGTTTACTTAACTATTTCAGGTTTAAGATTTGGTAGGGAGATCATTTTTACATCCGAGACAATATATTTAGTATATAGACTTTTATACTTGTATTAATAAATGTCCATATGATATTTGGAATGGCATTTTAGACTATTTAGTAGATTAGAGCCCTAAACTAAGTATTATCGTCACAGTACTGGCTAAAACTGAACGTTTTGCAAAGTTTCTCACACTTGCAGCTACAAAATCAGGATAATATATTACAGGACATGATTTGATTACAAGATTAGGCAAACAAATTAACAAAGAATCCTACTCTTTGCTCTCTTTTTCCTTCCAATTTTTTGGATACAGCATATTATTCGCTCTTAACCGCCCCTAATGAGTCTTGTAAATCCTTGAGATCAATGCAAGCAGAAATTCCAGCAACTTCATCAACAAACTCTCTCACGTTCCTATCAGAAGATCCGCCATCACCTGCAGCTTCAACGGCCAACTCCCTCCAGCGCTTCGTCATCATCCTCATCTTGTCGCCCTCCATCACGACCTCCACGCACCTGGTGATCTCCTTCCTCTCCACGATCCCTTCCTCGTTCACGCTCACCCTCACCCCCGTCCTCCACAGGTCCTCGATCAACTTTGCATTCGTGGTCTGGTCTGTCCACTGCGGGAACCCCACCATTGGCACACCCGACGCCAGGCTCTCCAACGTTGAGTTCCACCCACAATGTGTCACGAAGCACCCTATGGCCGGGTGTGATAGTACCTCGACCTGGGAGCACCAGGGGACTATCATCCCCTTCTGTTCAGCCTCGTCCATCCAGGTAGGCCTCTCGTGTTCTCCTTCTTTCTCTCTGATCACCCACAGGAATGGCCTCCCGCTGTCCAGCAGCCCGCGCGCCATCTCATCCATCTGTTGCTTGGACAGCACTGATATGCTCCCGAACGAGACATACACGACAGATGCTTTAGGTTTTGTGTTGAGCCACTCGATGTAATTATCCTTCGACTTCTTGAAAAGATCCACACCAGATGATCTATCCGACAGGTCTTTCCCGTCTAGGAATGCTGATGGCAGGAGCGGACCGATGGCAGTAAGGCTATATTCCTTGATTGATTTCATTGCGGCAGGCTCCAGGGCATCGAATGTGTTGAGGAGAATCCTCGGGTTAGGCTCGCCCTTGAACAGCTCGAACTGCTCCTTCATCCCATCCAGCGCGAAGCTGTAGGGATTGTTTGGAGTCATGAACGAAGGGATGTCGCGCATCCTCATCGTCATTGGCAGTCCCGGTAACTCGATCGACTTCTTAGGGTCATTTCCACATTCCATGATGGCATCTCCATATCCATGGAAATAGTAGTAATATATATTGAGCATAGCGGCGGGTTGGATCCATAGCAGCGCGGATGGTAGATTATATTTCCTTGCCACTCCAGCCACCCATGGTATCATCAACGTATACACAAGGCACGTAATGGGACGGCCCCCGGCAGAGCTCTTCTCAATGAGCTCGCCGAGAGTCCTAGACCCGATCTCCTTAAACGTGTTTATGTAGTCATTGGTGTCGCTATGAGCATCGGTCGTCTTGAAACCATCATCGTATCCATCCGAAATGGCCTCGATGGTGATGCCATTTGGGATGGATCCCTTGTTCATGCGCTTGTGGGCGGAGATGGTGGCAGCAAAGGTGACCGTGGCGCCTACACGGAGGAGTCGTTTCGCAAACTGGAGGCCGGGATTGATGTGGCTCTGGATCGGGAATGTCACCAGGAGGAAATGTGGCTGCGGGGGAGACATTGTGATCGATTGTGTTACGATGTTGTGAGCTTGGTTGCTGAGTATTCGAGATTATGATTACTAATCGACTTGGTTGTGCTGGACAAGTGGTCGATGATGATGTATTCGATGGAGGGGAATGCGGTGATATATATACACGGAAGTGAGTGACGTTTGAGATGAGGTAAAGAGGTCCGTGACAATAGAAATCTTTCTAGCCTCATCACGACGAGTGGAGTTTAATGTACGAAAGAGACGGACGTTAGAGGTGATATAGTGGAAGTTTTATATGTAGTGTGTGGTCCTGAGTCCGTTTACAAATTGATAAGGTAAAGAAAGAAACGAAAATGAGGACCTCTGGTGTCGGGGTCGTGTGTCGATTGTCATGGTCTCGATTACGTAGGTGGCCACTGGTCATGCCATACGCCATCGTCCTTTTTT
>LIEC01010748.1:0-52124 GCA_001925005.1 Drosera capensis
CAGGCCAAGAAAGAACAATGCATCAGAACATGAGAAAGAAAATGCATCCCTATGAAATGCGTGTAAGACAATGAAAGGTTTCTAATCTCTACAGGGCAAACCAACCCTTCATCAAATGTTCGAGTCACTTGCATTTTAGTTTCACAAAAGACACTAAACTTTTCAACCAATGTGCGACCAAACTGATAACTTGCCCACTAGTATGAGTGTTACACCTTAGTCTTAGATGAATGTATATCCTAAATCGGCACAAAGATGCCCTTCATACAATAACAAGGTAATGGAACTCGAATGTTAAAGAGTATTAGTTCCAAGCAGGAAAAATTCCTGAAATAGGATAGATTAGTGATTCCACGCCTTCTACTCTTATCCTTAAACCACATCTTTGCAACACTAGTGCACTCTCTAAGCCTTCTAAACCCCTCACTCCCCTACCTGTCTACCCGCTTCACAGAGTCCAACACTAGCTCTATAAGTGCAACGCAAACCTTCAGCACCCATCCATGACTCAATTTAGCACACTCAAACTCAATTTATCTATAACTTCGTATATCCTTCGTCTTTTCGTACAGAGTTCCTATGATCATCCAATCTATTCAGTCCTCCATAATACACTACTCTAACAAAGCTAAATGATACCACATTGCATTCGATTCCGCTTCACCGTCACCAATCATTCCTCATCTCAAAAGGCACCAAATTACATCGAATATCGATCAAACAATGGAATCATCTCAAACAAAACCATAGGTTCCATACCTAAGCCAAGATTTCGAACCACTCTGATCACGATTTGGTACCAATCGTCCATCAAAATGGTAGGCAAGGGTTTCTCCAAGAAGGCAACGATCAGGCGATGAAGAGGCGTTGAGGAGAAGGGAACGAGGATTGAAGGAGAAGGAGAGGGCCGGCGAGTTTTGGGGGCGGCGGTGGAGGGGATTGGCCGCTCTCGGTGAGGGGAGCCCGCGGTGGCCGCCGTTGATTAGAGGAAGGGAAGGGACGTGTTGGCGGTCAATGGGCTCGCTGCGGCAGGGCTCCGTCCTCACGGCGGAGAAGTTTAATACACCCTCGTCCCACGTAAACTAGAATATGGGATAAAAATTATAATAAAATAATATTATTAAATAGCTTATGTTACGTGGTAAATATGTATTTCATGTTTTTATATATTTTGTGTAGATATTTTCTTTGTCTCATCAAAAGTTATAATGAATTGGTTGTGTATATATGTCGATATGAATTTTGATCCTTATCATGAAATAATCAAATGATATTTTTTATAAAATTTTCATGAAATATAAATGATAATTCTTATTGTATAGTATAACCTGAACTAAAAATATTTTATTTTTATGTCATCCAATGATGAAAAAAGTTAGTAAAAATTGAAACAAATATGATCAAAAGTTAGACTATTGTGATTTTAATGGGATAAAAAAAATATAGTTTTTTACCGTTTTTTTAGCAAAAAAAGGTTTTATTTTACCTTTGATTTTTATTTTGAATATGTAGTAAATTTTGAATTTTTCTGACTTTCTTGTTTTTAATTTAATAAATGATTTTTTTAATATTACCCCAAATTTTTGTTTTTTAAAGACACATAATCTATGTGATATCATCCGATGAGATACCAAATAAATAATTAATATTTTTATGAAAAATTTTGTATTTAAGATCAATCCAAATATGTATGTCAAAATATTTCGTTTTACTTTTAATTTTATGTCGAATTGATAATTTTTGTGTATTTTTTAAAGATTTTTTTATAAACAAAAATATTAAAAGAGATCGTATGTCAATTATCGTGTTCGACATGATTCGATTGTCGATTGCAGATTGTTGATGGAGGATGATGAGAGATGGAATTGAGGTGATGATTGGATGAGAATATAATATGGTGATGAGAGAAAGAATTAGTATGTTGTTTAAATTTTAATTATTTAAAATATATGTTTGATTAGATGTTATTTAATTGGTTGTTTTAATTTTAATTAGTCAAGAAATATGTTAAATTAGATTTTATTTAATTGGATTTTTTAATCGTTTTTTTTTAAAATTATAATAATATCCTATCATACGTTATTTATTTTTATTTTTTTTAAAATATTATTATTTGATTGATATTCGGTCGAGCCTTTTAATTGTGAAAATAAAGGATCTAATAGACATTGTTTATTTCAATTTTATCATGAATTATCGCGATTGAAATTATCTTAAAGAGAATGACTAAGTCTAAAACTATCCAACCTTAAAAGGATATTTAAATAAGTTATTTATTTGATAAAAAAGATTAAATCAATTAAAAAAATTGAAAAACTAAATCTATAAATATACAATCAAGATATAACTTTAATCACATTCGTTTAATATATAATATATGAATGTTTTTGAAAGGATATAATCCATCACATATGTTACATAATGTTTCTCATGCATCATCATCTCATCACTCATTGTTAGGCAAATAGGCGTTGATTCAACAAACCTTAGGTTACATCATGACCATCATATCAAACCAATAAACAATGAACGGACAGTCCCTCGTACAAATAGGCAATTCCCTCTCAACCAACTCTTACAACCGACAACGACGTCGCACGCTCAATTCCACGCACCCCCAAAATTACCTAAAAAAAATTCCTTGATCAAACAACCACTCATACGTCGTCGTTCACCGCGATCGCCGCCGACGCCGATTTCCGACCATTCTCGCTCAGCGGGAAAAATGGCTGGCGGCGAAGAGATCCGATCGAGCAGCATAAGAGTCCAGCCGATGCAATTCGCGTACGACGGACAACCGCCCGTGTTCGCCGACTTCAACCTCGATGTCTCCCCTGGCTCTCGGTGCCTCCTTGTTGGCGCCAACGGATCCGGTAAGCAATGGATTAAAATTGTCGTGTATGGTTTGATTTTTGGGATGTGAGTTTGGTTGTTGTATCAATTTTGTGGCATTGGATGTTGTTAGTCTTGTTTTGGAAGATGATGAGAGGTTGGATCAGTCGGTGTCGATCGATTGTTGTTTGAGTGTTGTGATATTAATCGATGCGCGTTTCTGTGATCTTCGATGTGAAGATGTCTGGAGCAGGCAACTGTGTGAGATTTGGAGTTGTCAATTTTGCTCCGAATGTCGATTATGTTTATTAGCATATTGTGCCAGGTGGAGTGCTAGAGCAGACAGCAGCTAACTTTGAAATTTATGAGAAAGATATGATCTTCTGTCGTCGTTCGATTTCTCGAGGCTAGCTTTAAGGATTTACTTATTGCGTTGAGACGTGATCGGACTTAATGGTATTGCCATCTTGTCTTCCGAGGGTTCGGTTTTAAAAGATTGACGTGATTGGAGGAATCAGAGTTCAGAATCTTTTGTATGGATTACATCTCTGAGAAATGTTGATGAAATGTAATGCTATTCATACAACAAGTCATGCATTGATCTGAAGTTCTTAGACCTATATGTGTTAAGTGACTGATAGAGGTCCTATTGTCCAATTGATAATAGGGTTGATAGTAGGTTAAGTTCTATACTCAAAATGATGCTTTTGTTGACGTAAATCTGATTGTTGCACTCACACCCTGATCTGGGGCATTATTTCTTACATTGTCTAGATTGCTTATAGAAGTGTTGCTACGTTTTTTGTTTTTGTTTTTTTTTTTTTTCAATCAAAGAAATTACCTGAAGAATACAGGAGCCTTAGCACCCTCATATTAGTATTATTTATTTTTATTTTTTGTCAGAGCCAGTCGACGAGGTTTCTTTTTCCACATTTTGATTTCTTTCCAACATATGCAACGGCAGGCTGAAGAAATTTCTTTAGCTCTCAATCAGAAATATACATCGAAAAAGATGATTGAACTGCATGCCTTTGATACTTATTTCTGCATACTGACAGGCAAGACCACATTGCTGAAGATTTTGGAGGGAAACATATGGTTGGTGGGAGGGATGTCGTCCAGGTGTTGAACTCCTCGGCATTCCATGACACACAACTTGTTTACAGTGGTGACTTATCCTATTTAGGAGGATCTTGGAGTAAAACTGTTGGATCTGTGGTGGGTATATCTATTTTTATCGGTTCTAGATCCTCACTTGTTAAGTTAGTTATTGAATATTATTTCTGTCCCTTATTATTCAAACATTAGTAGTCTATCTAAAACCCAAGCAATTGAAATGGGCTTACAAAAAATGGCATCTTTACATATTTTCATGTAAATTAAAATGCGTTCTAGTAATTTATATTGACATATCGTCAAAATTATGTCACATATTTTTTATCTCAATGGTAGTAATAATGTGCCATATTCCTGCTCTAAATAATTTTCCATGGCATTCAGGGAGAGACACCGCTACAGGGTGATATATCTGCTGAACAGATGATTTTTGGAGGTATATTTAATGGATTCAATTTGGTGTGTACATTCCAAGTCCAGGCTCATTTTCAGGTTCCCCCAAAACTATGTGGTTGATGTCATTTTGTTTGCTCAAGGATGGTGTCTGACCTCTGAAAACACGCTGGTGTGAGTTTAAGAGATGGAATGATGATTTTTGCGTATTGAATCATTTTATTTTCCTCGTGGAAGTTGAAATTACCGATCCTGATCGAAGGGAAAAGTTGATTGATCTTCTTGATATTGATCTACAATGGAGAATGCACAAGGTATCAGATGGGCAGCGAAGGCGTGTCCAAATCTGCATGGGTCTTCTCCATCCCTTTAAGGTGCCTTCCGTTGCCTGTATTTGTTGAAATGTTGAACATCATCTTTCCTTTTCTCATTGCTGAAGCAATCCTCCACTTGGTTAAGGAAATACAATGAACAAGGTAGGCCGCTGCTGGATTCCCCCCCCCCCCCCACATAGTGCTGTATGACTTGCCTAGTAGTAGTATTTTGTTCTTAATAAGCTAATTTGTATATTTGAAGTCTTGCATTGGATTATTATTATGCGTACTGGCCCTGTATTTGTGATTTGTGCCTAACGGATCAATCATGCCTTTCTATCCAGTAGTTCAGATTACCAGTTGAGAGTTTGTTGTTGAACCTAATAGTTTCACTATTGGATGACTTCAGGTTCTTCTTCTGGATGAGGTTACGGTGGACCTTGATGTCGTGGCAAGGTTGGATTTGTTGGACTTCTTCAAGGAAAAGTGCGAGCAGGTATCAATCTATTTGAAACCGCTCCTTCCAAGTTCCAACACCGTTTTGGATGGCATGCACATAGAATTTATTGTCCAAAGATGGAATATAAGATGAGTTTCTTGTAACTCGTAAACAAGGACCATAATTTATATGATCCCGGAATGTACCATCTGTTTTCTTTTTCATAAGAAATGCTTTTCCTTTGTGTTCTGTTGGCATATTTACCAAAACTTCATGTCATGCTTTGATTACTTTCAGAGAGGAGCCACCATTGTTTATGCACCACACATCTTCGACAGATTGGAGACATGGGCAACAGATCTGGCTTACATCCAGGACGGCGAGCTTAAGAGGACTGAGAAACTATCAGATCTTCCGGAATTAAAGACTTCGATTAATCTCCTCTCGGTGGTTGAATCCTGGCTTAGAGTTGAGACTAAACTTGAGAAGAAGAAACCCGCTAAGTTCATCGTGCAGCTTCAGAAGTCGTCTTCTCCTTTTGATGGCTCCCCTTTTCGATCATCCAGACATATGGCCTACTACCGTTGATCTCATTAAAGTATTTGTTCCCTTAGGGCTGCTACGGATCATCAGGCAAAGAAGGTGTTCTTCACCAGCCGAATGTGTGACACGATGATACTAGTGGACATGGCTTTTGGTTCTGTTATATGGTTTATGATTACATTTATGAATCTTGCTAATACATTTTCCAATAATGATAATATATTCTGTTGTAAATTTTGGTGCGAGAAGGCGACATTCACTGCCATCCTTTCTCAGAGAAGCATTGTAGCATCTGTAGATTGTATGTTTGTTGTAACATCTGAATCTAGTGAGTTTATGTTGTAACATCTGAACCTAGTGAGTTCATGTGACGCTATGTTATAAATTTATGCAATAGTATCATGAGCTCTTTTTTTTTTTTTTTTTTTTGCATATATTGTTTCTATTTACAGCCATTTTATTTCGAATAAATGATGAGTGGTTCTTTGAATAGATGAGGAATTGTTCTTCATTGATGTCATTTTTTACATTTATCTTTCAAGGACAGATTGGGTGTATAGAACTTTGAAATTAGAACCTTATAAAGTACTTTTTTCCTCCTAATAGAATTGCGACATTTGTTAGGTATGTATCACTCTGCATGTATTTGAGCAAGTCCGTTCCTACATCTTACAATGTTATATTTTATTTCATGATAGATTTATCTATAATAATATTCAATCGTCTTATTATTGAGCTGTTTGTGTTTAATAAAACAATATATATTTTAAGTTAATGCATAATGATATATTGATATTTCTCTTAATTTTAACTTAGTTGCTATACATTTTACTTCAAGTGTTTATTAAAATTCAAGAAAAAAATAATGTGTCTTTCAATCTATAATCATTCAACCCTCATATATGTTTTTCACTTATATTCTTTTTTTGACAAACTTTTTTTATTAACATATTTTATACTCGTATCTCTATTTCGCTTTCCACAGAAAATCAAGTTTTTACAAAATAAACTTTAACTAACACCAGGATAACACCACAATATTGTTTTAGAAAAACTTTATCGTAAATACTAATATAACATAAAATAACATGGTTATGGAATGACCTAATATTAGGTTCTTTCATTTCACGCGCACAGGGTGACGAGGTATAGTTCCGATCAAACTCACCAAACAACAAAACACATAGCTTCCCACATCGACCGTGACCCTCCGGCGATCAAGTCGGTGCAGACGTCCCTCCAAATCACAGCAGGTAATCAACAGCGCCCCGCTGTCGTCGTTAGTTATTATGCTTCGCTAACCGGTGATGGCTGGCAAATGGCGGAGTTGTAAATTGAATAGATTTGTTTTTGTTTTGTTTATTTTGGTTTGAAATCCAATTTCTTGTTTTCCGATGTCGGTGTTGGATTTATTCACTTTAGTCGATTTGGCGATCGATAAATTGGTTCTGATATATGATTACGAGGTTTTGGGGAAGTAAAATTAGGGCAAAATGTGGGTTATAGTCAGGGATTCGATTTATGTGACTGAATATGGTACAGATATCAGGGCAAGAGTTTTTCAAGTGAGTTAATGTGATTTGCATTGTTGGATTTCGTCTCTGTGATTTCGTTATGAGGGTTAGTTACTGGATGCTATCGACTCCGGTTCCTTGGGTCAGAATTTTGTTTTAGGGTGAGAAAGCTAATGTTCTGGTTGGTGGTTGAAATTGTAGACTGACAAAGGATAAGGAGCCAGGTTTTTCATCGTCATGGATTCGATGCCGCGATATATTTATTTCTTAGGTTGTGATGGTATTGTCCTGGTTTGTGGTGGATATTGTAGATGGACGAAAGGTGAAACCAAGGATTTTTGTAGGTGAAGATTCAGTGCCTCTATATGTTCTTTGTTGTTCAGTGAGTGATTCCGGACGTCGAGAGTGAAGAGGCATGGTGTAGGATTATCTAATGCTTGATTAAATCTCAGTCTAGAAGAAGTAATGTGGCAATCCCCTTTTATGATTTCCATTTTCTGAAGGATTCTTTGAAGAGAGGAAAATAAGATCCTGGTGTGAAATTTGGGGATGGATTGAAGATATGTTGCTTTAGTTTGGTAATGACGATTGTAAGTTGATGTTGACGCTAGAGGCTATGAGCGGTGTTGTCTGTTTAGATTCGAATAGATTACTAATTATCGAAAACTGTTGGTTGTTTTTCATTTTTCTGCTTCTCTATCAAGCTGCTTGAAGGTGTCAACTCCCTTCTCAGGTTTCTGGAACCCTACAGTAGAAGCTGCCAAATTTGGCTGTTGAGTCCCAAGTCCTTTATAGGGTCGATGGCCCATGAAATAACCATCTGGTGTGCTGAGTGTATCGCAGGACTTTCCAAGGACCTCTGTAGTTTACTCTCACTACAGATCTCAGTGTCATGGTCTAAAGAAAAATAAAATACTAAGCCGGGGAAAAATCTGGGCATGACAAGACTTTAGCTCTGTGAAATTTTTTTTTTTTTTTTTTTGTCTTTGTTGAGATTTTTACAATTATTGATTTATGTGCTTATGGTATACAGGTGTTAGTCCTTGTGATATGGTCAGAGGCAATCTTCTCTCTCTGAGCTATATAATAAGCATCACTACACTTATTTTATGACCTTGTGCTTGGAATATAATCTTGATTTCTTTGATTTACTGGTTCATTGGTCCTTTTTAGAGCAAGGTTCTAGATAGCGGATAAGGGACCGCAGATTGCACACTGCGGAGCATAGTGGATTGCGGATGACATGGTTGGGAATTTCACGAATTTTTTATTTTCATAAATATTGAGTGTACATATTTATCCAATGTGAAAAAAAAAAAGATTAAGCTAGTTGAAAAAGTAATGTGTGTAAAACTTAAAAATTGCAATATAACTCGAACATACCTTTCTCAAACTTCAACTACCAAGTTCATAACAAGCTCCTGAGTTTAGTCAGAGAGAGAGAGGGGGAAAAATTGCAATTTGCATCAACCTTCACTGTCTTCTATTTTCATTCAATGCCAACGAAAACAGCAGCTATTGCTGCTGGGGATGCCGTTTCTCGTGAACTCTCCGTGATAGGATAGAAAAGGTAATTGGAACTGAAAGAGAACCTATCCCATAGAGGAAGAGGGACCATGCCTATAGCAAGCAGGGAAGATATCTTTCCGAGCCCCCTATGCCGACTTATAGTATGAAGAGGGGAGTGAAGATACAACGATATAAAAAATAATGAGTAAACATCACGATCCAAATACTTGAAAAATTTTCAAAGCTTCTAGATATACAACATCGAAATAAAGCACATAGAAAAGAAGGTCGATATAATAAATCATTGGACATTTTATTTTTTTTTATAAAAAACACACCATCCTTTGAAATAAAGCATAGAATTGAATGTTAGTATAAAAGTGGTGAAATTGTGAAAGCATAATGCTTGAGGTCAACATTAAAATGAAGCATATTATGATTTAAATAAGAAAGATCGAGTAATAAATTCATCCATTGAAATAAGTTTTGGTATTTTAGAAGACAAAATTATGATTGCGACAATAATATTACCAATTTTTTATAAAAAAAAAAACAAAAATGGGAATAGTTAAACATATCGGATTACGGCTTGCTATAGCGGATCAAACATGATATAGCGGGGATTTTGACCCATTTTTTCCATATCGGAAATTTTGTCCATAGCGTAGAGGGAAGGCGTCGAAAAAGGCTATAGCGGCCGCTACGGCCTCTATTGAACACTCTTTTAGAGTTCCAGAAATTATCTCTATCAGGAGATGAGTGCCTTTTTACGGTTTTACTGTGATGTCATATCACATTATGATATTCGGTTAAAATTTTATATGAGATATGGATAACATGTGTTTTTAGCTTATTTTTCTATCTATGTAATGACCATGATATGTTTTTGGAATTTTATCTTATCTTGTTACGTAGTTTTTCTAACTTAGGTGTTGTAGCTTTCAATCTTCTGTACTTTTAAAGCATATATTTCTTCCTTCTTTTTGCTTTCTTTTCATTCAGTACTTGGTTCATGGCTGACAGTATGCGTTTGTGGCAAACAGAGTTGCAACACTACATTGACGATGCTTCAGATCCGGTTGAATAAAGGTTCAGCATCAGATGGTGGTGCAGGAGCAAAGTCCTTACCAGTGGAGACTGTGACAGTGGCATGCCCTGATCACCTTGTACTTGCTGACCTTCCGGTGGCCAAGGGCCTTGCCTCGGCAACAGCCTCTGCACGTCTCAAGATTGTCGGCCGCAGATCCCGCCGTCAGCTTGGAGAGAGAGTCCATTTTTGTGTCCGCTGTGATTTTCCTATTTCCATCTATGGCCGCCTGGTATGACTTGATTTACTCACTTGCCTTTGCCTTTTTCCCTTATCATTCATCAGCTAATGATGATGCTGTTCTTTTACAGAGTCCTTGTGAGCATGCGTTCTGTCTAGACTGTGCAAGGAGTTATTCTATCTGCTATCTGTAAGTACATACTGGTAACTCAGGCTCTGATTTTTGTAGTATTGAACTGTCATTTCTTTCAGCTTTGCATTTTAGACATAAAACGTTTGCATGTAACGGTATAAGGTTTGTGATGAGACATTAATTGGTAATGTTTGTTTTAATCTGGTCATATGGTCTGAAGCTCGAACTTCAGGTTTCAAGTTCCGACTTCCTATATTCAGAAGATGAGATCTGTTGAAACTTGAAATAGTTGCTGTTGTGTTGCTCAGATAGTGATCTACCCGAAAAGGACTAGCATGGTTCTATCGCCCCAATGCTTAATTAGACTTCCCTTTTCTCCTGGTACTTTGCTGTTATTGATGAGAAATCTTCATCATTGACCTTTCTGTGTGGTTCAAGAAACAGTATTGGTTTTAATAAATTGATTCTTATTTATGTTTATGTTTTATTAGTGCTGGATAAATGTTGTACTGTTAATGCAAGGTTAGATTTACTTATTATGGTTTCTCTGCTCGCATTGCAGCTGCGATGAGCGCATTCAGAAGATTCAAACAATCAAGATGATGGAGGGGATATTCATCTGTGCTGCTCCTCATTGCCTAAAATCCTTCCTAAAGAAGACCGAATTTGAATCTCATGTGCACGAAAGCCACGCCGACCTCCTTCAGCCAAACTTTAGGAAGGAAGAGACTAATGACTCGGAGTCTTTTGCTACTAAGCAACCCGCGGCATTGGAGTCATCGGCACGGGCTCCACCAAATCCAGTATTACCTCCAAGCTCAAACTCTCAGTTCAATGAACGAGATGATAGAGCTCGTTACCAGCAGTCTCGGGATCCACCTCATAGACCACAGATGCAGTCAAAGCCACCCCCATATCATGTTTCAAACTCAAATCAGGCACCAAATCCCCAAGCGGTGGACCGGTCCCAAGGACATCAGAGCTTTGAGGTGCAAACTAATGTTCACAGCTATAACCAGTTCTCAGACAAGCAGAATCAACCATTTCTTCATCAACCACCGTCGGGGGTCCCTATGCAAATGTGGCCAAATCAGCTACTGACTCCACCTCCTCCATTGGGCTTTCCTCCCTTCCCTGCTGACGGCACCCCGCCCTTGTATCCCTTCCCCTATGAGGTGGCACGACCAGAGGCTACCGTGGTTGGATCAGATCCTGGATCACACCCGGGTTTTCAACCAATGCCGCCAGTCAACAACCCGGGAAGTTTTCTTCACAATTGGAGTGGTCCTTCATTGACCTCCGCCCCTTATGAAGCGATGCAGGGTGTTGTTCATGGTAAGCGAGACGGGATGGGAAACCCTTCAGATCCTCAGGCAAGAGGAGCTCTATTCTATGCAGGAGATTATGGCCCGAGCTTGCATGACTTGCCTGCTAGTTCTAGTTCTCCACCAGTCGATACCAAGGGTTCACTATCATCGCAGCCCATGCTGCAGCCACCGCCACCACAAGGCCCACCACCAGGTTACATGATGCAGCAGTAACTCATTTGGCTACTATCATTTTCGGTCATCCGTCACGATAGCAGCTGCTAGAAGAAGGGTGATAGTTTGGAAAGTAGTCAGGACGTATAGCAACATTTGCTGTTTTTTTGTTTCATCAATCATGCTTTGGCAACTTTTCCCATGTATCTGCTACAATTTGTGTGGTTAATCATATTCTCTGGTTCATATCCATTTTCATGATATTCATGTTTTTGAATCCAACTCTGACCAGTGATCGAGTGCACCCTCTCTGCATATGGCGATACCTCAGTTCAACTGGACGATCAAGAGATCGAATCATACTGTATTGTTTTCAGCGACGCTATAGGTTTAGCAAGGTGGTCCATGGAGCATACCTCAACCACAGCCCAACCGGGTTAATTTGATGATTCCTATCAGTAGATCAATGATCATCGCATTCAAGTTTATATTTCCTCTAGATTACAGAGTTTTGGCTTTTGTTTCGTTTTTCCAGAAAATACCAAGATGGAAACCAGAGGCCAAATCTTGAAGGCATCAACAAGAAAAAACATTGAAGGTCACAACCAGATAAAACAAAATAAAACGTGATATCTTCGAACCTAAGCAAGAGAGGTATTAATAAGAGTATACAACGACCAATGTCCATATCATTCTCCTAACCGGAGCACACATCTAAACACTCTCCATCTCAAACCAATTGAAAGGTAGAGATATTTTTCCAACCTCAATTTAAAATTGTGTCGTGATATGAAAAAAAAAAATTTACAAAGTTGATTTCTTGTAATATCGATAATTCAAATGAGTCAATATTTTATAAGTATCTTTTTGTGTATTTCAAATTAATCTGAATCATTAATTATTTATCAAGTTAAAAAAATTAAATAAAAAAAATCAATGATGAAAATACATTTGAAACACACCAATATGTGCTTTTGAAACATACAAATATTTCCGTTCATATAATTTTTGGCTTTTGTTCGAAAAAGAATCTCCATACATCATTAGGTTCAAGAATAAAGTTCGTGAATTCTATAACATATTGGGACAAATTTTGACAACATTAAAAATTGTTGTACGACAAGAATTTTTTGATTCACTTATTATTAAAACAATTTTTTGGGGTGAGCATATAAGTGAAAGGTTTTTAAAATACATCCTGCGCAGCACTCACCCGAATTCCGCGTTCGCACAATTCTTTGTCCTCTTCCCTCTCTCTCTTTCATTTCTACTGCTAAAACGATCCTTTTTTTCTCCGCGGTTTTCATCATCCATTTTTCTCCAACAAAACTGGTTAATTGGGCTGGTTCGCAGGGACACCAGGTGATTCACGGTAATCCAAATTTTATCTGCTTCGATTTTTGATTGTTTTCTTCGAATCTAGCCGCTTTTTGTTTTTCAATTCATCACCCTCATAAAATCAATTGATTTTCTATTGTTTTCTTTTTCCATTCATGTGATTGAATCATGGTGTCAAGTCAAAGTCCCATCAATCTTTGATTGAATGTTGTAATAATTTTTTGCAGGGTCTGAGGCGGTCATCGTTATGGTTTTGATTCAAGGTTTGTAATTTGTACATTTCATGTTCTGTGTTAGGCTGAAATGGGGTTATTCGGGTCTGTCAATTCGAGGATTTTCATCATTCTAGTTTTTGCTTCATGGGTTGTGTTGGGTTTCATGTGGTGAATGATGGTTAGGTAAAAGAAAATAAAAATAAAAATGAAGATTTCCATAATTGTAGTTTATCTATCAAGGGATTTTTTTGGGTTCAAATGGTGGTTTCTGGGTAGGTCATAATTGTAGTTTTTTCATGATTGTGCATTATGGTTCTATGGTAGGCGAAATGAAAATTGAATACTATGTTAGATTTTTGTTTTTATGGGTTTGTTTTGGTTGTGATTTGTAAATGGGTAGTTTCTAGGTTTTATAATTAAGGATTTCTCTAATTATAGTTTTCAAGTTCATGGACACTGTTGTTGGGCTCAAATGGTGAATCTGGGTAGATAGTGTTCAAGGATTTCATTGTGGCACTTTTCATCTTCATGGGTTCTTTTGGGTACAGATTCTTGTTCCCTGCTAGGTAAAATCAAAGCTGAAGTATTTTCATGATGGTAGATTATTTGTTCAATGGGTTGTTTTGGGTGCAAATGGGTGGTCTCTGGGTTTGTTAAAATAAATTTGGTATTGTTATGATGATAGTTTTCACGTCATGGAGAATGTTCTTGGACTCCAATGGTGAATTCATAGTAGATGGAGTTGAAGAGTTTCATTGTTGCAGTTTCATCTTCATGGGTTCTGTCGGGTTTTGAATGGTGGTTCTTGCCTAAGTCAATCTCATCAGATTGACCCTGGCCGAGTCCGATGGATTTTGCTGCGATTATTGAGGGGTTGTTGTGCAATGTAGAGAAAACTAGTAATCGAAAAGCCAAAATATGTGAATCTTAGTTTTGGCAATCAGATAGGTGTTGCTGGTATTCTTTTCGGGTTTTTTTTTTTTTTTTTTTGTAAATATAATGTTGTATCATTATTGCAGGATCTTGGTGAGTTTGCGGCATAAAGTGTGATTTGAGATTTGGTTGGTATTCATCTGAGTTTGGTGCGTGGTTAGAAGATGTTGTGTTTCATTGTTGACCAGAACGTCTCATATACGTTTATAAAGGATGCCATACGGTTTAGTGGATAGTTAGAAAAAGAAAAAGAATGGATTCGGCGAAGAGTTGGTTCCAAAAATTTCAACCGCGTGATAAGTTGCGGGCTTCAACCAAGAATAAGGAACCCGCTCTTGTGGAAAAAGAGGGGATGGAGTCGATTTCAGAGGAAGAAGCATCTAATATAACGAAACAGAGAGTGGCGGCAGCAAAGCAATACATCGAGAAGCATTACAAGGAGCAGATGAAGAGTTTGCAGGAGAGGAGAGAGCGGTATGCTTCTTGTCGACTTCTGGTTGTGCGTTTTAATCTTAAGACTTGAGGTGCGAATGTTGTATTTGGAAAAAAAAAAATATTATGATAAGTAGATGGCACTTGGATGTTGTGCCAGTTTCTGTTCCATATATACATCAAAAGCTAATAATGGAAGCTTCAAAACCAAGCAGCAGTTGCATTGTTTTACTAGAATCTATTTCCGGGTGATTCATTATATAACTATGATATTCCTGAGTCATTTTTGAGTATCAATGACACCGATGGACAAAGAATTTTCTCCTTTTGTAGTGCTTCAGTTGCTTTTATATTGTTTGGAATATTGCTTTTGTGTTTAGAAACCTACATCTGTATATGTCGATGTGGAGCCTTTGATAGCCATCTGAGTTTTCCTAATTTGGCATTACATCTGAGCAGGCGGAGTGTGCTGGAGAAAAAGTTAGCTGATGCCGATGTATCTGAGGAGGATCAAAACAACCTTTTGAAATTTTTGGAGAAGAAGGAGACAGAATATATGCGTCTTCAGAGGCACAAAATGGGTGTAGATGATTTTGATTTGCTGACCATGATCGGAAAAGGCGCATTTGGTGAGGTATTGTGATTTCTGACATTGCTTATTCTCCATTTGTCATTGTATTTGATGGTAATTTTAGTCTACAAATGAACATTGCTCGGTTATATGAATCTGCATGCCTCACAGGGCATTGCCATGGACAAGCTTATGTCTTGTCTTGGCTCAATGAAAAATGCATGCAATGGTAATCGATCATCTGGTTGCATACATCAGAAAGTTGATGGTCTTGAACGTGATATTCTCTTACAAACACTTCTATTACACTTGCAAAAGTAGGAAAAATGCATTTGCATTCGTTCCTGGCAAGATGAACAATAAGCAGATGTTTTCATTTCATAGCTGACCCTGAAATTATGGTATTAGCCTTTGTATTGATATTCATTCTTTTAAGTGAGCGAGCATGGAACTTTGGGTATGAACCCAACCAGGAGTTGCTCGAGCAATCACTGATCATTGCCTTACTGCCATTGAACCATTACCTTTTATGAACTAGCTATGCCTTTTAGGTTCAACAGGGCAGCCATCAGTGTATAATAGAAAGAAGCTATTTATGACTGAGACATGTTAGGTCTCTTCTGTTGCAGGTCCGGGTTTGCAGGGAAAAAACCACGGGTCATGTTTATGCTATGAAGAAGCTTAAGAAATCGGAGATGCTTCGTCGAGGACAGGTACATTCAGTACAATCTCAATTTTTGTTTATTGTACCACGGCTCACAGGAAATTTGTTCATGATCATATTGATATAGAACTTACAAGTCATTAGTAAAACAAACTAAATATAAGGAAAAACGCCGTTGAACCAATGGTCATTCACATAAGCTATTTCAATGCTAATTTTTTCCATGAATTTCATGTCTTCGCGTTTTTTGCTCTCAAAGTGCCCTTGTTCCGTTTCCTGTGTGGTCTTTGTCAATATTCCCAACTTTTTATTCTCATGTTTGTCCCATTTCATCTTCTTAGAGGAACTTCTGACACTGTTATCGCTTCTCTATGCAGGTTGAGCATGTAAAAGCAGAAAGGAATCTGCTTGCAGAGGTCGACAGCAACTGCATAGTCAAGCTTTACTGTTCTTTCCAAGATGAGGAGTACCTTTATCTCATTATGGAGTATCTTCCTGGAGGTGATATGATGACTTTACTGATGAGGAAAGACACATTGACAGAGGATGAGGCTAGATTTTACGTCGCAGAAACAGTTTTGGCCATCGAGTCAATCCATAAACATAACTACATACACAGGTTTGTGGTCAATTTTGGGTTGCATTTCAGGCCTGACATGTTCATTGTTGCACAAACCTTCATGTTTTTTATTTTTTGCAGGGATATCAAGCCGGACAACTTGTTGCTTGATAGATTTGGTCACTCGAGACTCTCAGACTTCGGCCTATGCAAGCCATTAGACTGCAGTACTCTTGAAGAAAAGGATTTTGAGATTGTAAACCAATCATCTACATCAGATGAGCAATCGGCTGCACCAAAACGTAGCCAACAAGAGCAATTACAGCACTGGCAGAAGAATCGGAGGATGCTTGTAAGTGAAAAGGAATCACTCTGTGAAAAGCTCATCCTTAAATATTACTCATATCCTGACGTGCTTCATTGCACAAATCCCTTTTTGAGCTCACATCATACAAGACGCTACATACGTCAGATTTTGCATGCTCCAAATTTACAGTTTTTGTAAACCATGCCTTGGTACCTTGTTAAGATATGAGAAATAGCCTCTTGCACTTCATTTGTTGCACTTCATTTGTTTTTACAGTAAGCTTTAACCTCACACCAGGGAAATTGACATCTGCTGCTTCGATATTCTCTAGGCTTACTCCACTGTTGGGACGCCTGACTATATTGCCCCTGAAGTTCTTCTCAAAAAAGGATATAGTTTGGAGTGTGACTGGTAACTGGTTAATTCTCAACAGTGTCCTGCTTCTTTTTCGAATAGAACTTGTCAGTATTTTTATCATGCCTTTGTTATTGTTCACAGGTGGTCGCTTGGTGCTATAATGTTTGAAATGCTTGTTGGGTACCCGCCTTTCTATTCTGATGATCCCATGTCAACATGCAGAAAGGTAGCTTCTCTAGTGCTGCCTTGATATTATTCAGTGTTTTTTCAGACACCAAATCCATCATATAGTTGATCGTCGTACTTGTAATGATTTTGCAAGCCGCATTAATCGCAAATAATCTGACGACGTGATTGTATGTAGAACTATCTATGATGGAGTGCTTCAACCATGTGACAACTGACATTGACCCTATCTAATCACAACTAATTTTTAAGTAAAATACATAAACTAGGATCCAGCTTAAGGGAAAGATGAATTCTTATCTAAATGTGCCAATATACATGAGGATGCAGGAATCACCCTGATAATGCTTCAAGGGCTTCAACCATCAATATATATTTAAATCATATCGTGCAATCTTCAGAGCATCTGATTTAAATATCTAACAGCTCATGCTCATTCCGACATGCCAGATGATTAATCTTCCATGATTTTCTGCTTTGACCTTATTCACAGATTGTAAATTGGAGAACTCATCTGAAATTTCCCGATGAAGCAAAGATATCATCGGAAGCAAAGGATCTCATCAGTAAGTTGCTGTGCAATGTCAGCCACAGGTTGGGATCAAAGGGTGCCGACGAAATCAAGGTTTCTAACATATTGGCATGTCCTGATATACTATCTTAAATGCAGTATGGATTTAGGAGGTTATCTTTGTCTTCTTTTTTGTGACTAGGCTCATCCTTGGTTTAATGACATTGACTGGGAGAGGATATACCAAATGGAAGCCGCCTTCATCCCTGAAGTTAATGATGATTTAGACACACAGAACTTTGAAAAGTTCGAGGAGGTAGCTAATTAATTTCTGGTCGTATTCTTGTCGAAAGCGGCTTTGTACGCATATGAAAATGATTCGTATGACTCTTTTTTTTTCTATTTCCTATTCTGTAGTCTGACCATCATGTTCACACATCATCGAAGTCCGGACCATGGAGAAAGGTAACGTTAGATTTTTGCCATATATGACGATCAGTAACATGATATCTAAAGCTGTCAGTTCATCACTTCCCTTTTTTGTGGCCATGCTTGATTTTTGATTATGCTCTGTCTATGTGCGCCGAATTTATAGTCGTAGGACCTGAATTCGGATGTTTTATCTCACCAGATGCTCTCATCGAAGGACCTGAATTTTGTTGGATACACATACAAGAACTTTGAGATTGTGAATGATTATCAAGTTCCCGGGATGGGTCTGTCTCTCTCTCCATCTCTCTCTAATTAATTATATGGGTGGTCTGTGGGTCAAGTCCCATCGTAGCTTATTTAGTTTGTCAATGACTCGATGTGCTCTCGCCGATTAATGCAGCTGAACTGAAGAAGAAGACAAACAAGCCCAAGAGACCATCGATCAAGTCACTCTTTGGTAAGTTTTACACATACGATTTATTTCTTGGTTTTGTTTTTCTGGTTCGGCAATGTTCCGCTGTGGAACATTAATCTGTTTTGTACTGTTCTGGTTTCACTATAATTTCCGGACAATGGACAGTTTTCTACACCTATTAGCCTTGTACAACCCCAGCCTCATATTTTCGTTTTTCGGTTTTGTGTTTCTGGTTAATGATGGAGTAATATGTTATGGAACATCCATTCATCTGTTTGGAGTGTGTTATTCTTATGAACAAATTCCTGTACTTAATAGCCACCTTAAAACCCCAGCTGGACGGACCAAGCCCCTCGATTGCAAGCCGTGAGTATTGGCTACGTCCTTGAGGTCATTAGATCCACTAGAATTTGAAGCTTCTCCATGAAGATGATGTTCAATTTTAGAATCAGCTCAACTCCTACAGAAGTGCCTCCCGAATTGTGATGATTTTTTCCCTTGAGTGTTTTACCATTGATGATGAAGAATGAGGTCACATTATTTCCGTCTTTGATTAATAGCTAATCAACTCATATATTCCTGGATTTATGTGTCACAGAGGAGGATTCAAGCAGCTCGGAAGCCGCATCTAGCGATCTATCAGTCGAAGGAAGTTTCTTGAATTTATTGCCTCCACAGCTTGAAGTATCTCAAGACCAAACTGATCCTTCTCCTCCAAAGATGCTCTAATCTGATATACGTAGTTGAACAAATGGGCCTCCTGTCGATGTCACATACGCAAATAGTCCATCTCCCTGAACGGTCAAAGGGAGCTGGCGATTTTCCCTCTTTCTTGCTCCTTATCTCCTCTTGACCGACTGAATTCTCTCCTGATACAACACGGTGAAGCATACAGGATCATGTCGCTCGCTCATGCTCTTCCAAGTGTAAGCTCTTAAATGCTTGTTTTTGTTGCACATTTGCTTCGACTACAGCTACCTGATGCATTTGCGCAATGATCAACAGTGGAGTTCCTGGTAGAGATCAGAGATATACATGTTGAAGCTAATTCTTCGGCATTGTTGTGTATACTGTATACTTGTTCACTAGGAAGGAAAGAAAAGTGTAAAGCAAAGTACTGATATATTGTCATTCTTTTGATCTTTGGTCCCTTGTATGTTAACGTGATCACAATTTTCTTTGATCAATGATTTGGAGATACAAAAATTCCGCAATGGATTTCGTGCTTGTGATTTGTATGCATTACACTTGAATGGTGTTTGTGTCACCGACTAGATGGCGATTCTCCTGTAACATGGAAATTTGATTGTACTTCGTGGATAGTGATTGTTTAACTGTAGATGTCTTGCATTTTACGTTTCAAAGGATTAAGAAGTTGACATTCTTAGAAAAACAGATGTCCCCATCTGTGTTTAATCGGTCTAAATTTGGACCAACTAATCTTCATCAGTTACCTAACTTTTCTATTTGTCAGCATATTATGACAAATCGCTGATGTATAGACTTGGGACGCGTTGCAACTTTGTTTGAGTAATACAGGTAATTCAATTAACGGTACTAATCTGCATATATAAATTTGTAGACTTCATAACAAATAAATTTAAAATTAGAACTTGGGAACCTTGCCTCATGAAAATATTGTCTAGTGGTACAGTTGGGCAATTAGTAATTTATTAAGCAGATACCAGAGTTCATTTCTGAGTTGTTCTTTTCTTCATGTATATCCATAATACTTATGATCAAGTCATGCAAACCAATTCAAGATCGTGATAAAAGTTGCGTACCAACTCCTTGCATTGACTCCCAACTCAAGTACTCCTTATATATATATAAATTACGAATAGTTATAAATTTATCACGAAACATTAATTATTATTGTGTAAATTACGTGTATATATATATGTTACGGGACGATCAGATATAATTTGATATAAAAATAATATTTATATTTATATATATAAAATATATTTATATGTTTATTTTTTTTTAAGACTAATCAAATATAATAATTTTTTTTAGTTGGACATATAAGTACAATTAATTGCATCGAAACACTAATCCAAGCTGATGTCAGATACATAATCAATCCCATCCAAATAATGTGATTGACACTTTGACAGATCCTTAATCGTCGGTTTTCTCTCTCCATCTTTTCAAAATTACGTTATCAACTAACCCATTTCCTCTGTCTTCCTCTTCTCATCTCAAACCCAAAAGCTCAAATTCGTTGACTCTCTTGTCCCAAATCATTATCCATTCACATACCCATTTGGGTAAAATCATTTCCTATTCCTTCAAAATTAGGGTTTCAATTTTGATTCCCCAAGCTTAGGATCTAGGGTTTTAATCAAAATCATGGTTAGGTGGGAGAAAGTCCTGATCTTGGAAGCTCGGCAGTTTTGTTAATCGATTTGGTGAAATGGGATAGCTGTGATTTGATTCTGGGTTGAGTAGATTGAACTTGTTGGGTTCTGTTTGGTGAAAAAGACTGGATTTTTGGGTGATTAGGGTTGTGGGTGTATGTGGATTTGAGTGATTGATTGTGGGTTGGTTAGAGATTTGAAGGGGGAATGGGGGAGTATAGGAGGATAGATCATATACTTGGTGCTAAATTCAAGATGGAGAGGAAAATTGGAAGTGGATCATTTGGAGAGCTGTATTTGGGTATGTTTAATGATCTCTTTATTCTTATGTGCACAAAGTTTCGGTTTGTTTTCGGTATACTTGGTGATTTGTATTGGAAATTTAGTGATGCGTTTCATTGAGAAGATTTCATGATGTGTTGGTTTTGTTGATCCAGGTACCAATATACAATCTGGAGAGGATGTGGCTATCAAGATGGTAAATATTTTATTTTTATAGGTCAAATTACCTTTTTTGGGTGATAATTCTAGGATCAATGTTTGGTCAATGATGATATGCATGTGTTTGTTAATTGCATTGATGCAAGAGATTCTCGACTTCAATATGGTAGATGCAGTTGGAGTTCGACATAGTACGAACTGAATTGTATTACTACTGAACTGGGGGTTCCTCAGTAGTTTCATTTTGGAATGCCACATGATTTTATGCCTGTTCGGTCTATTGTGTTCCTTGGGTTGGAATGATCAGTAGCTTGATTCATTATAGTAGAAAACTTACCTTTACTAAGTGATTAACAGTGGTGGTGAAATCTTGCATCTAGCTGGTTAAGGGTGTAATGCTTATGATGTAAACTCATCGCCTTTTCTTGAACATTTTGAAAGGCACACTTGATAAGTATTTATTTATTTGCTTGGGGTAGTTACTGGAATCTTTTGTTTCATTGATTTCTCATACTGTTGCCCTGCTTTTATTAGGTATTTAATCTCAACTTGTTTAAGTGTAAATTTTGTTTAACCCTTCGCTCAAGTATCTTTCTTTTGCTTCGCAGGAACCTGCTAATACCAGGCATCCACAACTTCAGTATGAATCGAAACTGTATATGCTTCTTCAAGGAGGAAGTGAGTTCCTTGCCATGCTTTTACATAAATATTATTGGGATTTTCTCTCTGAATATTCATGTTGTGGAGGAAAAAAGAAAGGGATTTAAATATAGAAAACGTGCTGCTCATCAGCAATCAAACAAAATGGCATGCATAATACACTGCTAAGGTAACAATAAATGTATTTCTCATAACAGTTCCTTCCGATTGTTAGGCTGCTGAATGTTTGTCGTACTATTTCTAGGTATGAATTCAAATGATAAATAGATGGATGCTAGTTATACTGGTTTATCTTAGCTTGTGTAAAGAGGTTCTTGGATGAAAGATGTCCTGATCACTGACATTTGTTAATTGTGCTCATGATTATATAGCTGGAATTCCTCATTTGAAGTGGTATGGAGTTGAAGCAGATTATAATGTCATGGTCATTGATCTTCTTGGACCAAGCTTGGAGGATCTGTTCAATTATTGTAACCGGAAGTTTTCGTTGAAAACTGTTTTGATGCTTGCAGATCAACTAGTGAGTGCCTCAATTATAGTTATCTTTACCTGTGGCGTTTGCTACTTCTTAATGCTAAGCTATTGACCCTTTTTCCTATTCAGATAAGCAGGGTTGAATACTTACACTCCAGAGGGTTTCTTCACCGTGATATAAAACCTGATAATTTTTTAATGGGTCTTGGCCGCAAAGCTAATCAGGTATATGTTTCGGTGGTGCACTTTCCTTTGAAGTTTATCTTCGCTATATCATTTTCCTTATTTTTTTCTCGTATATCACTTGTGATGGTGCAATGGTAGATGCTGAGATTCTTTAACAGTTTTCGAACTTAACTATGTGATTTGCATTTACTTTATATTTTAGGTCTATATGATTGACTTTGGACTAGCAAAGAAGTATAGGGATCTTCAAACTCACAGGCACATTCCATACAGGTAATCCTTGATGAACTTGCCTCGAAAACATCTTCCCTTTGTTTTTAGTTGTTTGGATATATTGCATGTTCAGTTCACTGCCATAGCTACTTTGGTTATGACTTTGGGACCATGAGTCTAAGCCTGGAGTGCTGGCTGAGAAATGACCAACGGTTAACGGGTGCCTTATCCGTTAGGCTGATCTTTTTCAGCTAGTGGTATACTTCATTCAGATCAGTGTCGAAATAGTTTACAAAAGCATACTTCGTGGGGCCAATCTTTATAGTTCGTCCCTTTGTAATGATTGGGGGAATTACTAGCTTATTGTTATTAAGATGGTTTTATCCTATGCATTTTTGCAGGGAAAACAAAAGCCTGACTGGAACAGCCCGATATGCAAGCGTCAATACTCATCGTGGGATTGGTGTGTGGCCAATCATTTTTAGTACATGTACTTAATCATCTTGAAGGCACTGCCTTAGCTTATCCTCTTTCCTTCCATTACAGAACAAAGCAGACGGGATGACATGGAATCTCTTGTTTATGTGCTAATGTACTTTTTAAGAGGAAGGTTGAGTATCTAAATCACACCCCTGTAACTCTAGATATTTTCCTTCAATGCTTCATAGATAGGGTTAGGCTTGTTTTAGTCCACGTTTTAGTAACACTGTTCTATATTTCTGGACCAGTCTCCCATGGCAGGGACTAAGAGCCAACACCAAGAAACAGAAATATGATAAGATCAGTGAAAAGAAGATGATGACACCTATAGAGGTATGGCAATATCTTCATTCCATCTACACCTTTTGATGCAGGAAATAAACCATTATTTTCAAACACTTATTTTCAATATTATTTTTAGGTTTTAGTTATTTTTAGTATTTATGTTATAAATAAGTAAGGTAGTTGCGATTTAATTTGCTTGAGATTATTTGTTAGGATTCTACATTATTCGGGTCTATAAATTCATTTGTTGTAATGTTAAGTAGGCAAAAATTTGAATATTGAATAAAAGTTATGTTTAGAGTCTTTGAGATTTGGTTCCCAATCCTCCGGTGAACTGGGTTCCCTAGTCGATTGATGCTCTATGTTTTCGAAAGTTTTCCACAAAATTCGAGTGAGCCATGCTTTCTTCTTTGCACCACCTTTCTTCATGGCAGTCCGAGTTCTGATGCATAGGAAGAGCCCTTTTCATTTCTTCTTTTATTTTTCTGTGTTTAAGGTGCATAATCTTTATTAGATTGTATGCTGTATGAAGGCTTTTGAAGTAGTACTAATACAATTATATCCAGTTTTATAGTGCATTGATGCGTGAGAGCTGCTTTATGTTGATTTTGCTGGTTCTTCTATGAGTGATTTTGCAGTCATCACAATCCGAGTTTGTGATCTGCTGATTAATATTGCTGGTGATAATATTATTAATGAATTTACTTTTGCATGCTATTATATGTTGCAGGTCCTTTGCAAATCATATCCTCCGGAGTTCGCATCATACTTCCATCACTGTAGATCATTGCAATTTGAAGATAAACCCGATTATAAATATCTAAAGATGCTTTTCAGGTCCCTTTTTCTCAAGGAGGGTGAGCAACCTCAAATTAATCCCAAGTCACTAAATTTTCGTTTTCTCTGACCATTATGTTATTTGTGCCTTCTATATGCAATTTAGTTTGTCGCAGCGAGTTAGAACTTGATCACTTAATTCATACCGCAGACCACTCCCTTGAAAGAAATACAAGGGCTTCAGTCTTCACTCACATAGTTCGTTTTTTTTTTTTTTTCCAAATGTAACAAAAGGCTTCGAGCCTTTATTTGGGAAACTTTTGCTGTAAAGAAGCTCAACACAACTGTCAAAGAAAGGCATTTAGCAAACAATAGATTGAATTGATGGGGATGGTGGTTTCAGTTTTTCACGTTTTCATATATCATTTTTTTTTTACATGTTTTCAATACTTTTGACCACTATTTGGTATCCATGGTGTACACCTTTTGTCCTCTCTTGCTGCTAGATGACACTCATGAGTCAGAATATTGGCACAAGAAGTTACCATAGACCCATATATCCTGAAGTTCTTTTTTGATTGTGGGAGGGTTGCATTTGATATCTTTTGGATGCACTGAATAATCCCCCACTACATGCACTAGCTAGTGAAATGAATCCCGTTTACTTACAAAGTTAAATGTGCAGGTTACCAGTTTGATCACATATTTGATTGGACACACAACTACCCTCATATTGGGGGCAGCTCTAGAGCACAGGTATGCCTCCTTGTCTCATCTACATCACTATCTGTCCCGAGTAATTGTTTTAGTTGTGTGATCTTCTTTTTCTTTGCTTTCTATGTTTTCTAGCATGCTGGTGGTAGAACTGGAATAAATCTCGGACCTTCTACAGACCGACCAGAACGGGCCTCTGGTAAGTCAAGTGGGTTGCAACGTCTTAGTCCCACATCCTGCTATTCTAATGTCACATTTTACTCTTGACCTGATGTTCTAACGATTTCGTTGAAAATAGATTAGGGGTGGTGTTAAATGACAAGGAAAAAGAACATTTGATTTTAAGGAGTAGAGGCACTTGAGAAACGATGAAGTTCTGCTCATAAATCATATGTCTTCTCTCTGATGGCAGGGCGAGAAATTCGGGACAAAGTTACTGGTGCAGTTGAAGCCATGTCTAGAAAGCAGGTTTTTGCCTCTGCTGATCACACCAAGTACAGAAGCTCTCATGATATCGCCTTGTTGAACTTGGTATGCACCATCTTCCCACCATGTATTTTACAGCAGAGATACATATTGATGGAAAAATAATGAATCTGAAACAGAGAACATAAAGTAGTAGTACACGATCTGAGGAACAAGTTCAACTTCTTATTCTTCCAGGGTTGAACAAGTTCCATCGAATGCATTTTTCTGAACTATTACGCCAATCAGTGTATTGTCCCCTATATTAATTGAAACAGTACTAGGTGTTCCCTTATTGAGAAAAATTAAGGGCAAAGCTGCGGTAACCATGGCAATCAACTGTTGTCTGGGTTGTCATTGAAGCTTGGCCCACTCCTAACTGACCTCTACCTATAAAATGCTGGCTTTGGGCTCACTGCAAAATCGTATTTTTAAGCTTGGATGGTATATGAACTTTTTTTCCTCTCTTTATCCATGCAATATTAAAATTTCCTTGGATATTAGTGGAATTACAGTTTTTATAATATATTTCCATGGATATGAGTGGAAGTACAGTTTTTCATAATATTATAATTTATACCCTCTGCAGCGTGATGGCAATAAAGGAGCCACATCAAAGCTCACCAGTTCATCCAGAAGAGCCATTCTTGGAGGCAGTCGGCCAACTCCCGATGAACTTGGCCTCTATGATTCTAGTCGATCTGCCATGAAAGCAACACAGCAGCAATCTCCGGCTTTGCAGTCTCTTCACAACAGGGCCGAGTCTAGAACTCTATCTCGAGCCCGTGCTTCAAGAACCAATGAGGTCGACCATGTCCGGAGCTTAGAGCTCCTCTCCATCAAGAAGTAGATGACCTATACAATCAAAGATAATCTTGTTTACAGGTGAAATCATAGGGATGCTCTTTTCCGTCATCCTGAGGATTTTGCTTGTGTGATTAATCTGTCTTGTGAAATACAGGTTTGACTCAAGTTATATCATGGTAACCTTTCTTGATTTATGAATTCTGATTACTTTGTAATGCTGTTTGCATTAATTTGATTCAACGGAATCCTAGAATAATTGGATATTTTGTTTTCAACCCAAAGCTTGTCGCTTTTGTGAACTGTTGAAGATGTGGATATGAAAGTAGTATGGAACTGCGCCTCTTGCAGCAGTTTATGTTTTGTCAGTAAAACTAGTTCACGGAGTGTGAGCGGATTCATGAGCTGATTCCGCAGATCAGTTTTCTATTCGGGGATTTTTCACCTTAACGGACCAGTTAATCATTACTATTATGATGGACTAAGATGAATCTCCTCTATTTCTTATTCCCACAGATGCAACAGCAGAAATCTCATACAATCTATTAAATGAAGACAAAATATGATTCATCTTGATCAGCATTGTACGCCAAATAAATTCCTTAATAATAAGCCGCATTTTCCTGAAGCCTCATCTGCTGATAAAATTTTGCAATGAACTCCTCGGCCTTGGCGTCGATCATTTCGTCGCCTACAATCCCATCATAATATGCATCGTTATCGCTCTCCTCGTCATAATCACCATCCTCATTATCAAGTTCCTGAAGATTTTGAGCCGAAGCATAACTGCTCATCCCTCCTGACGAAGACAATGGTGACGTAAATCCGAACTCAAGCAAGGTTTCCGAATATGACGTCACCAGGGGCTCAGGCTCTTCTCCAGTCTCCAAGGTCACTGGCGGCAGTGGTGGTGAGTGCAGGGTGGTTTTGTCTTGGAGGTGTAAGTTGCTGACGGAGAAAAACAGCCTTGCAATGGGGGTCAAGGACTTGGGTTTTTTGGCCTTTCTTCGTAACATGAACAATGTTGCCGCCTTTATGAGGTTATAAAAGGCGCTTCGCCTTTTCTTCTTAAGAGGGCCGCATTGTGGTGGTTTCTTGACCGCAACATTGTGTGTGACGTCCGAGCTTGTTTTGTGAGCTGCATTTGCAGATTCCAAAGAGGTCGTCGTGAAGGCGGTGGTCAGGGTATCTATCGCCGCAATGCTGGTGAGATGCTCTCCCATGGAAAGAAGAGATCTAGCTAGATGAGATGATATGTATATGTTTATGTATGAACTGGCCTTCGCCCCTTTTTTCTCCTCTCCCTGCAAAAATGCAGGGTTAGAGGGAAATGGGGGCCCTTTCTGGCTTGAGATGGTATTGGTTTGGGAATGTGTTGGGTGCCTTATATTTATAGGAAACTAGAAATCTGAAAGGCTGGAAAAATGGTTGGCTATGCACCATCGTTTTCGAGTTGCTTAGATGAAATCATAGAAATCAACCACGAAATCGAAAAAATGTTTTCACGTTTGCGTAGCATATTAGCATTATGTCCACATAAAGTGTAACGATCAATCATGTTGTATCGCTCATGATCTTACTAGCCTTAAGGGTCCAGAACTCATGATATAACTCTTATAATAGCGTAAGAGACGACGATTAATAAAGTATTGAATGAAAGATGCCAGTAAGGAAATACTTGAAAAACCGTGGAAACATAACCCACTCAAGACTCGTTGCTCGATGTTTGGGACGATCAGGGTGAAAACTTTAATTGAGGAGTCCCAAATCCCATATCTACTCACGGTATCCACTAGCAAGAACTTTAGTGTCACAAACAATTATTATAAGCAATGTGACATATTACAGTTATTATTAGAATGTCTATTTGGCTTGTTATACTTGTATGGTTGTGTTTCTCCATCATCAGGACTTGAGATTTTCGTTATTCAACATCAAAGGCACCAGAATGGGCTATGGCCGGCAACCCGCAACAAATGAACAAGGCTTGACAAGAGCTAAAGGAGTTTGTTGGTAAAGGTAACCAAGTGAAAGGCGTCCACATAGACAGGTTGCCGCACCTGGAAGCAGTCTTGAAGGAATCTTACAGGATGCATCCTACTGCGCAACTTTTAGTCCCTAGGAAGGCCATCGTCGACATTGAGCTAGGTGGCTAGCTATAGAGCGCCGAAGGATGCTCAGGTTCTGATCAACATATGGGCTTTAGGGAGGGATCCAGGAATCTGGGAGAACCCTCATTCATTTCAAGCCAGAGAGGTTCATGGGATCGAAAATCAATGCCAACGGTCAGAACTATGAACTGATTTGGCAGTGGTCATAGGATATGTCCAGGAATGCCTTTCGTGACGAGACTACTTTCACTAAAGAACTCTACAAGATTATAATATTAAAGCTTTTCGCATCATGCCCGAATAAAATGAACTACATGTGCTATATTGAAGCACGACAAATCACATCTTGATTAGAATCAACCCACTGAACTACATGTGCTTCATTGAAGTATGACAAATCACTTGTTTTTCCAGGCCCATCACAAACAAAAAAAATATATAAAATAAATTCCATTGCCGGGAATCGAACCCGGGTCTCCTGGGTGAAAGCCAGATATCCTAACCGCTGGACGACAATGGATTTGCTGCTAGTTTTGATTGGTTTATTTATATAAAACTTATAACGTATTTTGCAAATACAGCCACAGAAGTTTGTGTGCTTCCGAGTTCTACTGGAACAAAACTCTGTGTTAGTTGCAGCAGCATTCAGAATAATTGTTGTAAGAAACTCTTCATGTGCTACTGACATTAACCATGATGACGAATTAGTTATGAACATTCATCAGTCTTCACAAAATGTGTTACATCTATAGTGAGAAATCAGAAACTTTTTCACTCAGAGTCAATTACACTTAAATATAAAATATGGATTCGCACTGGAAAACCGACAGAGTACAATATGTTCAGAAGATATTATTCTGTAAGTATACAACATCTATGGCTATCGCTGTTTCTTTCCCATCAATCACAAAGTGAACTACTCCTTCGCAGACAAAGCCTTCTCTTGAGTGACAAAATCAACAAAATCTAGAAAGATCTCGAGTACTTCTTGATCCCATGCAGGATCGTTGCAAAGTGACAATCTTACTGGTGGTGGGCACACCAGGAATCTTCTTCAAAAAGTCCGAGAAACGAGTGTAGTATAGCAGAAGCTGGGTCAGTGTAGCTCTCAGGATATCCATACCACATAGGAAGTTGCTGAAAGAAGTGATCACATCCTTGTGCATCAGCTCTATCCTTGCTTTCCATCTACTGTCGAAGTCCTTCATAAGGGGCTCAACTTCGGTGACGGTGACTGGGTTCTCGTTGTTGGAGTTTGGATCCTCGGCTGTTTAACATGTTCAAAACCGCAGATCATGACCCAAAGTGGCAAAGTCATAATAAAGAAACAAGAAGAGGATTTATAATTTCCGAGACTTTGTCTGCTATATCCATGGAGAATTGCTCCAAGGATAACAAGTGTCTGGTATTAGAAGGAAAAAGGTGAAGGCCGAATGATTTTTTCCCTGGGATACGCCGCATATAAGTGAATTTTGACACATATTATTATATCATGTGGGGTTCTATGAGAAATAAACCTTTGCGTTTTCCTCAACACAACCATAATGCTATCTGCCTTGAAGCAATTACCAGCAAAAAAGTCGATACATTTATGAATCATGCTTTTAGATTACTTACATGTTGCTCTGGTTTTCAGAAAAATAATGAGATCTCTGAAATGCTCCATAATCGGTTATTCCTGCAGAGAAATGAAACGGGTTAAACGCCAAATATAATGAAGCCAGCAGCAGGGGCCCGTATCAGCAAGGACCCGAATCTAAGCTGCTGAGAATTGGCTGGATTTGGTCAGAAATTATGTTGACATTTGATTGGGTTAGAATTATTTTCCCTTTACAAAAAACAGTTCGTATTGATTTTTTAAATTTTGAACAATGATATCAAATAATCCATTAAATGCTTGTTTTTTTTTCCTGATTCAGTTTTTACAGTTTTCACGACAACAAGATAATTGAATGTTAGACTCGTAATCATTCTCCAAAGTACCAACATGCAATTTTGTACTTTCTCCGTCCTAAAAAAAATTACAATCGATTTATTTGACTTTATAATTTATGTGTGTGTTATTTTTTATTGTGCAGACTAATTTGTCATTTAGCTTATGTGAGTTGATAAATAAGAAAAAAAATAAAAAGAAAAAATAATGGGATAAAATTGATGTGATATAAAATAAATAATAAACATGTTTTTACATTTTATAGAAAAAAATAATAATATTTTATTTAAGATATCCCAAATAAGTGAGCAATTCTTTTGAGTGTGTTTGTGAGTTTTATGACAAGAGAAGAGGAGGGAAGATATACGATATCAACACAGATATTGTTTGTGAGATTGGAGGAAGAAAAAATAAAATATTTGATTTTATTATATTTTTAGAATTTATAAATAATAAATATTATATATTTTATTTATTTTGATAATTATATTATTTTCAATCGATAATCATTCCGAATCCTTTCGAATCGATACACTTTAAAAAATCAATTTAATTATTTCTCCTAATTTTTTCCGGTATCTGACCTAAAAACATATAAACATCGTATTTATAAAAAAAATATTATGATGGTACGGGAGTAAACAATAATTGATCCTTTGATTTCAGTATTTCGTTTCATCAAGAACCAACGAACGAGGGTTTGTGCTGAGAATTGATCATCAGATCAAAAGATTTCTCGTCCTCTGCATCGCTTTCTCACTTTCAAGGTCAAAATTTTCACATCAATAATGAGGTACTGCCTGATTCGTCCTTTTCGTTTCACTGCATAATGTATCTGAAGAATTGGGTTTCTCCTTTTTGCGAGAGAATATATCTGAGTTTGGTCCAACACCAAGCGTATAAATTTAGAATAGATGTGTTATTGGGATGATGTATGTATGTGTTTGATTACCACATGGATTTTGGACTGTTGCTGAGGATCATATGTGGAGGATCGAGGCGATTATTGACAACGTTTTTTTTTTCAACACTGGACTCAGACGAAAAATAAAAAACATTTACCTACGCTTTTGTTGGTTCTCTAATGAAAACAGATAACAGAAAACGAAGTCATTGCCAAACAGGGCTTGAGATTCCCATAAGTGAGAGTTGGTTCTCCACTCAGCGCCAGCGTTGGTGAGTCGGTGACCTAAGTTTGAATGAGTTTAGATTGCTGGATATGTTGATTAATGGATGGAATCGAATAGGTAGAAGTATTGGAATGAGATGCCGGATGCAAATAAGGCCGTCATCTCTAGCAATAAACGAAAGAAATGCTACCCGTAATACTAGCCAGAATGGATATTTGAAGCTTTCGAGCTAAATTTACTAGGAAATGGTGTAGATAAATGATGAAATACGCATTGTGGAACAACGATCAAGATTTGCATAGAGTGGATGAGTGAACTTCAAGGCATATATTTGAATTCAAACTCCTGGTAATGATAGAATGTGGTGGCTTAATTGGTCATCAGGGTCATCACAACCACATAGTCTACTTGTCTTGAGAGTTCTGTTCATTATTTTCCAAGCGGAACTGTACTCTAGCTTCTTAATTGTCTATTCTAGGCTGGCTGTGTTTATGTTCATTTTTCAGGTTTTATAGTCCAGATTTCAAGGCTTCAATTTAGGCTACTTATGCCTGAGCTAACATGATACTATATGATTTGTATGCCATCTTTCTGTAAATGTGAGGGGTACGGTTCTTTTCCACAACAACATTATCAATTTATCATAGTCTTAATACTCTGTCATTTTGTAGTTGCTTTTACATTATTCAACAGACATATCTGTGATGATATTAGAAAGAGGAGATTGCCTGTGAAATCTAGTAAATGGATACATTTGTCGCTACAGGTTGGAATCTCCCGTTCATCAATGCCAGAATACTTAGGTCGCACACACAATAACAAGCTTGTAACATGTCACAGCACGTTTGGCTCCTATCCTTGTCTCTCCTAATGGATACGAGCCACTGTCTTCCAGTCTTACAAGGACTTCAAGAAAAGGATTAATTTGTAACAACTTATAGGGTTGATTTTTTAAGCATCAGTTATCATGTTAAATTCTTCAGAATCTTACAGACACAAGAAAAGGATTGCTTTGTTCTATTTTTATTTTATTTTGAATAGATTATTTTTGTGTATTTCGAGTTTTTTTCTTTTAAATTTTGTCTTTTTATTTAATAAATAACGTTTCTAATAGGTAGAATTCTCAGTAGATATGCCTATGAAGATTTAATGACACCAAAGTACCCCATGTTGTTTTTTTTTTTTTCCCAATAGGTACTCATGGATTTTTACTTTCCTATTCAAAGTTCAAAGTTCAAAGTTCCCTTTCTTAAAAGAGGTGGTATAAGCGAATTTAAAGTCGCCTGAGGGGGTCAATAGATCACCTAAGCGTTTTGAAAGCTTAACAAGTCTTATGCCCATCTTTCAGTCGATTCGTACCACACTATACCGGTTACTCGGACCAGAAAGCTCTTTAGTGATCCTCACAGTCGGCCCCCTCTTACTAAATGTCTTCACAATTTGCAGCTGGGGATAGCTATCAACATTCTCCCATGAATTGCCTTCATGGCTCCTGCTATAGAGAAGTGGGCCTTTGGTTAAGTGGCCCTAAGATTATTTGTTCATCATTCAATTTTCACCCCTTTCAGGATTCTGCGTTGATGGAATAATGCCAAAAATTATTCTGTTTTCTTTCCATATTCGTGAAAATCTTACTGTCTTGTAATATTTCCTGTGCTTCCTGATATATGCATATTGCAGGATATGCATTCCTTTCAAAAAAAAAAAAATATTGCAGGATATGCATGTGGTTATTGTTTTGTTAATACCAGTGCTTGAATATGAACAGGTCATGGTCAGAGTCTCGACGGAAACCATCTCATGGGCTGTCAAGTGTCTTCTTCTACACAATTTTCTCTGATAGACTTCACGGTTAGCAATAACATCCGACAGTGATTTTTTTCTGTTTCTACTGATCTGTTCGAAGTTATCTCTTGTGAGTTGTGACTTCCCGTTCGGGGCATGAATACTCTTAGTTCAAGAGATATTTGACTTTAACGAGATGATGGTGGATCAATCTAGAGTACTTGAACCACCCTCATTTTAGTATGGTCGTTTCCTTAGTTCTTAAGCAGTACGATTTTGAGGGAGGAAAAATATTTTCAACATCATCTTGTGCCAAGCACTAGGGTATCCCTGGTCCTCGTCCTTGATCTCTATGTGATCAAAGGTTGCCGAATGCCAACCCCTATATTCTGCCGTTTCTTGGAGGTCATCATGCATGGGAAAGAAAAAGGCTTAAGCCCAGTGTTACTCTAATTAAATGTGCGCATTATCGTCGAGCCATTAATTCTGCCTCATGCTTATAGGTGGTCGCCCCTGGCCTCTGTTCTTCGTTATTTTTCCTAACTCTCAAGAAAATGAAGTGATTTCTTCTGTGACCTTAGAATCACGGAGACAATGAGCTGGTCAAAGTGTAGGAGAAGTTGTTCTTAATGTACTTCATTCATCCTGCATTTTACTGTCCGATGATTCCTTATTCACCTCTATTTCATCATAATCCTCTAGTTCTTTTACTGATATGAAAGGCTGAAGTTTTTTCTCGTATTCACATTTAGTGCTATTCTGATATCAACATCAGAAACAATTTCCTTCAAAGTTTAGAAATAGGAATAGCTCACAGCCTCGTTGCTCTGGGTGATATGTGGCAGAAAAGTACCCTTAAAGGAAAACTAAATGTACAATTAGATAGCTGAATCTTTTCTCTTACAATTATAGTCTGCTACCATTCCATGTTCGGGACTCGTTCTACAAAAAATCGTGATCGAGGAATTCTAAGGTAGTTTAGAACCATCACGTGTGATTATTCGCCTCCGCTGGCCTCTTTCCAAGATCATGATTACGTGATTGGATCCTGCTTTGTTAGTGTGCTTGTACAGGTTTTGAGTCGTTAGAGGGTGTTTATGGGAGCTAGTTGAGTTATGATAGAAGCCACGCGACCATAGCCTCCTGCTGCTGAGAGTCCACATTTCCGGCCATGTTAGCACATTCTGCTTCAACATTGTTGCTATCCCACAGCCAAGATAACATCTGATCCTTCTGATCCACACCACTGAAAAGGCAAGGATCAACATGCTCGTCAACTCCACCCATGCCCACACCCGCACCTTGCCACTCCCACTCCATCTTCCGTTCCTCGAGATTCGAGGTTGCGGTAGAGCTAGAGAACCATTGATCTCTACTCTCCACTCCATTCATGGAGCTGACATTAGTAGGAGTCACACTGATGCCGCAGCTGTCAATATCGTTGTTTCGATTCACGATCAAGCCATTCTGCTCCAAACACATGACATCTTTCCCTTCCTTGTCCTCATTCAAGGGCAGAACCCCGCCATGATCATCTGGTACCATGATCATGAAATCTTGATAACTCAGAAGCATGGGCCCACTCTGCTGTTCGTCGAGCCCCACCAGCCTTGAATCCTGATACTCTCCTCCCTCCGGCTCTCGTGCTCTCGTTGTCTCCGCTCCTAAGCTCTCTTGACAATGAATGTACTTAACATTGATCTCATGTTGTTTGTTCTCCAGTTTCTGCCATGGCGACATCGCCGTTGACTGTATGTCCCTCTCCAACATTGCTCCGATAGCAGGCGGCATTGACAACATTTTGTCAAAAAAGTCATTGTTATTTTTGTCGTTGTTATTGCTATTAGTACTGCTATCGACAATGCTACCACTGGCGCTACCACCAGTGCCGACTTGTCCAAGCTTATTAGCCAAAAGCAAGTTACTTAGGTTTTTGAGTGTGTAGCTTCTGTTTTTCTTCATGGCAGCCCTGCCTGTCCTGCCACCTCGCCTCTTCGGCGGTGGCTTCTGAACAGCATCAGGGTCAGTGCCACCGTTTCCCATATCCATAAGCGTCTGTGAATCTAATGAATCGCCGGCAACTCTTTTTCTGAAGCAGTTAATCTTTCTGTTTAGATGAGAGTTCCAGTAGTTCTTGATCTCGTTATCTGTTCGTCCCGGTAATTGTCCCGCTATCAATGACCACCTGTAAGTACAAAAAAAGGGGCAACATTTGTAACGTGATATGGTGTAAAGCTTGTCTGTCTCGTGAATTTTACAGACAGAAAATTATACTTTGCTGTTATGCTGCCGTTGTTTAATCGTTTCAAAATAGGTTGAAATGGACCTACTCATGTACAACACAGTGGTTTATTCAGTGTCTTAAATTTTGCTTATCAACCTTCCCTTATGCAACCTCTCATATCTTAGCTCATTATATGAGACTAGCGTACTTATCGATGAAACTTGAATGATGCTTATCGATTTGATATGTTTCCATATGTGTTGCGATACACCATCAGATCTTAACTTTCCTTTTACGAATATTGGTTTCATTCGGTGCATCTAACCTTGAAATCTGGGATTTTCATTGTATGACCTGATTCTGAAATAGGATATGTAATAGGAAGTGTGCCACGCGGTGTTGATGTGCACGGTATGTTTTATAGAATCGAGATCACGAGAACTAATTGTACGTGACAACTCGTCTGCTATGGCTATACTGGAATATGTGCATAGAAATCGACTGCTGTGATAGTTTTGTACCAACCTGTTTCCCAAAGTGGAATGGAGTCTGACAATGGTCTCTTCTTCTTCAGGTGATATGTTGCCTTTTTTTAGATCAGTTCTCAGGTAATTTATCCACCTCAATCTGCAGCTCTTTCCGCACCTCAGCAAACCTTTTCACAGACATATACAAGAGAAGAAGAAGACATAAATTTCAGACCGCAAAAACAGGTATGATTTTGTACTAGTCACTCCCAAAAACAGGAGTCTAAGCAACCAGCAAACTACATTGGCAATGTATAATTGGTCGCTGAAACGAATCAGCAACTCATTTTCTGGGTCGCTAATTCAAAATAGCAACTGAATTCGGTATTGGGTAAGTGAAATCGCCTTCCCTGAATTCAAATTTAGTCTCCAATTTAATAGATTGTGGCCATGTCGTAGTTGGCTAGCACCTATGGTTATTTGTTTCTTTGTACTAGTAGAGTTCTTATATGGAATACAAATCCTGGAATTTGTACTGTCGACAAAAACCAGTGCAAAAGATGATGATCACAGGTTCTCATAGAAATGTTGACGAACGATTCATTACCTGCATGTTTGGGCAAGGATCGCCACGATCCTTCCCCGTTGGCCTGAATGTACTTCACCAACGCCTCGTCTTCCTCCGCAGTCCATCGCCCTTTCTTCAACCCGACCTTCTCACAGCACGGCGCCCTCCCCATTGCTTCCTCTCCTCTCTTTTCTAGAGAGCGAAGGGGCTGATGCAAGAACTCAGAGGAATTGCATAGGCATGTAACAAGAAAGAGTGTAACAAGAGCGAATAAAGGGACATGGTGTATATATAGAGGTATAAAACTTGATATTCCTCATAAGGGGGGCTCAGCTACGATTAGAAGAGGGGACTGTAGAGTGGGCTTGACGTGAGCTTGATGAGATTATCGATCCCCAGTTAACTAGTCATTGTCGACAAGAATTACCTTAATGATAATAATCATTGATTTGGTAAGATGGTCAAGATTCGATATCTTGTTAATACGGTTGAAAACAAGGATGGTCCTAGGGTACATAGGTATCAGAACCGTACCGAATATCGATTCGGTCGAGATAGCAGGTTAATGGGTAATAGGTAAGTAGTTCAATCGATTGAATCGTCGGTTCGATTATATTAATATTATTTTATTTTCATTGATATTAATTAGTATTTAATCAGGTTTATTACAAAATTGTTTATATAATTCACATTATATATATAAATATCTATGATAACTACACATATCTATGTTAAATCATATAGATAATTTAAAATATTTGAAAATTCTATGTGGTGATGATGTTAAACTATTTAAGCGGTTGTTATCTTCTAATGATGTCATACTAATGAAATAAATATATAACAATATTGGAATAACATGTATGAAATAATAATAAAAACATTATAAATTATTTAAATTATAAATATTATTTCATTAATATATGATCGGCCAGCCAAACCTGATATCAAAATAAATCAAAGTTTCTTACCTCAAAAAATGGATGTATCTTTATATATTTAAATAGATATCACATCTTTTTTCTTTTATTTTTTACCAGCAGTTGTTTTAAATTTTTATGCTAGAGTTACTGTAAGTTTTACGTAATTATTTAGCCATTATACGATTTATTTTGTTAGAGATACGTCATAGAAAGAAGGTTGATTATTTGGATTATTTCACATTGTGAGTCAATATTGTTAGGTTGTTAACCTATTCTATTTTTGAATATTAGTTTTCTCAATCTATTTCATTTTCGAATGGCTGTTGTGTTTAGTTATTGCATGATTTATTTTGTTGAAGATACATCATAAAAGAGTTGCTTGTAAGATTATTTCTCATATTGAGTCAATATTGTTAGGTTGCGAAGAGTTGTAGGCAAATAAGTAATCATTATGGATTGGCTATATGTTACATATATAGTAACGAAAAATCCTTCGGGATTTCCTTTAAAAAAAATACATAGCCAACCAAACTTGATATCAAATTTTGATATCAAGAATAGCTAAATTTGCTTGTGAAGAGTCATACATAAATAAGTAATTATTATGGGTTGGTTATGCATTAAACTTTTTAGTTTTTTTCGATCGGTTCAACCGTCAGGGATTTTATCCGGATTTGATCGAACCGATTACTAATTCGAGTTTTTAATTGGATCGACACAGCAAAACCACCAGATTAAGATTTAACCAGTTGATTTTAATAATTATTCTTTGTTATGTATTTTTTTCATCCCATAATAATCGTAACATTTGATCACGTAAGCCATAAAGTTAACAACCTTATGAATGATCCGTAGAACGATTAAATATTTTTTATAAATTTATCATGAAATATCAAACATAGTATAAATTATGAACTATAACCCTGAATCAAAATAAAATTAATATCATATCGTTTACTAATAACAAGTCATCAACCTGATTTTTAGATATAATAATATAAATTTATTTTTTAATCTTTTTAAAGTAATTTTATGTAATTTCATAATTTTATTATCTTTTCAATAATATTCACATCAGATAACTTTATATTGAATATAATGTATAATTGTTTATTTATTATAGCAAAATAAGAATAAATATTGTCAAATACTCTTCAATATCGTCCATAGGTAATTTTTACATCTTCAAACCTAAATAATCAATATTTTTTTTTTATTCATTCAAAAAATTTAATAAGGAACATGATCATTAAGAAATGCATTTCAATGTTATTAAAAAAAATAATCAAATGAATTTTATTTTTTTGTTGTTATACCAACTCAATCAAGTGACAATGAGTTAAATTATGGATTGTTGTTGTTATTTTTCTTAACGCGTATCACATCAATGAAATCTTGTTATTATTATAAATAAAGTGTTATTATAAATGAAATAGATTAAATTTTTTATCATAAATATGACGTGTTATTTAGTTGGAAATAAAAACACACAAAAATTTTGATATCAGGAAGTACAAACCTTGTTTTATATATATTTATATAATAGATTTTTTGTTATTGATATAAAAAAAAGATCAAATATTTGAATTTCACTTATTTTTTAGCTACACCGTAGAACTATCTTAATTCATTTATTAACATATTAAAGGAAGAAATAGGATAAATGATGATTTTTTTTTTATAAATGTATATCAATGGAACATATGTAAGTGAAAATAAAGTGTCATTATAAATTTTATATATGAATAAATGAAAAAAAAAAAACAAATAAAGATTAAATTAATTAGATTAAATAGAAGCTTAAATATGTAGTATTATAATTTATACAGGATCATCAAATAAATCAAATTTTGATATTAAAATAATTAAATTAACTTTATATAAAAATATATTATGAATAATATAATTATTATATAATAATTTTATGTATATATGTAATGAATAATTCGATTATTATATGGTAATATAATTATTACGGAGGAAAGAATGAGTACATTTAAGAGTAAAACTATTCTGATGTGTTGTCAACGATGATACATCAACTGTTGCAATGGATGGCCAACATTTTGAATCTGTGGGGAGCGATCATGCCACGTAAAATAAATCATACGTGGCACCTCAGCATTGTGTTGCTGGTGACGGGTTTTGTACTCCCACGTTGTTTTTGCTAGGATCCACAATACGACAAAATAGGCGTGTAGTTTAAAAAATTGCCCAATGGGGCCCCGCATTGTTTTATTTTGCTGGCGAAAGCCCACCAGCTTTCATTCATTTATTTTTTGGGGGCTTTTAATGGGTTCAACCACTCTGTAGAATAAGGGTAGGCAGTGCAATGCACAGAGACTGGAAAAATAGTCACATATATGGATTCAGTTTTCCCTCAATTGTAGGGCACTTGCTATTTTATTACGTGAACTTTACTCTTTATGAGCATTGACAATATGTGATGGCGATTGTGGTTCAATGACTAGGAGCTATTGAGAGCGGTCCTGATTCGAGGCAATTGGAGGCTTGGACGAAGGAGCGTGGCACAGGCCATACGAGATGAGGAATCGCAGTCTCAGTGCACGGGCTGGCTTGTGCTGGTGTGCGATGGAGCACGGCCGTGCCGCCTCTTGCGATGGCATGAGGCTGCTTCTCCGAGAAGATTTAGTTGGTTAAATCTTTTGTTCGGCCAATCATAATTAAGGGATTTAGGATTTTCTCTTTTTTTATGTTGTAGGTTTATAAATATGGGTCTAGGTTACATATCTTTGTATGACTCGTGTGTAATTTTTTCTATAATGAATCTCGTCGATGATCGTGAGTTTTTTTTTCTCTTGAGAGTTTTCTCATATAAGTTGGTTTCTTTTCTTTTTTATTGATTAATCGTGTGTGTGAATCGATCTTAACAAATGATATCAAAACGGTCAGGTTGATTAACCATATAAAATGAGAGTGATTCAAAACCCTAATCGGTTAAAAGCATTAATCGATTAAGATTGAGATTAACGAGAAGATTTTCGCGCATTACAACATGTCAGGCCTTTGATAGCGTTTGTGCAAATGATGTTATATATATATATATATTGTAACGTTTTTAACTGTCTCTAATGATTTAAAACCAATAGCGGAAGGTGTTCAGCCACTGTCGATCGATCGTCAGGGAGGTCTTCTATCATCGGACTTTAACCGTCGAAAAATATCTATGGTGGCATTTGTAAACGCTATCGTAGATTTTATTGCAACGTTTTGAAACACTACCTCTTATCTATGATGGCGTTTTGAAACGTTTTGTATTTGTTCTTATTTCATCGTTTCGATCTTTTACGATATTATGTCATATTAGATATGTCGTTTGACCATGAGCAAGATCCCATACTGGGTTCGCGTAACGCATGTCAATTATAAACATGAAGTAGTCGATAACCTCAACAGAAATTGACTCACGTAATATTAAAAAAAACTTAATTATAATATTTATTTTTATACGAAAGGAGCAGTGTTTATTAATGGTCCAACATTAATTGCACCACACATTGGAGTGTAATATAGTCTTTCTATTTGGCCTTTTGTGATTTGATGATGCGTAGGTTATAGGATATGCTCCCTGCAAAAGAATCCTGCTTGCTATAGAATGGTCATTTATATGTCAACACTTTCTACATGAGAATGGGGCATGGTAATCACTTCCAAAAGATACTCCTTTTCATTTCAGAGCGATTTTAAATGTTGTTATGAAAAGTGCATGAACAGATTTTGCGTTTGTTGACTTTTTGCACAAAATATTGTTCATAAGAAAGTGATGAAAGACCCTATTGGAAGAGTGAATTGAATTTGTTCCAAAGAGGATTCAAGTGAAGGTGGAGATTTGTCGTAATGACTTGAATCCCAAAGAAATGTCCAAAAGTTCATGAAGGAAGGTTCAGATCGCGAATCTAAACTCACAAAATGGGTTCGTTTCACATTGGGTTTTGTGCTGTGAAGCACCTGTCAAAATTTCAGCCTGATCCGATGGACGGATCAAGAGTTACACACATTTTCGTGAAGCATACGCAAAGCTACATTTCTCCCGTTTTAACACTAGGGGTAGTCTGATAATTCCATATGTATGCGGAGTACTATATAAACTCCTTTGCAGAACTAGGGTTAGATAAATTTTACCCCAGCAGCCGCTACACCAAGCAAAGCTTTGTAACCTCTCGATTTTCAGAAAAATCAATTGATTTGTCGGTTGCTCGTGGACTAGCACAGTTTGGGATGAACCACGTTAATCTTGTGTTTGTGATTTGTGTTTGATTTTTTGCTTGAATCCTAACAGAACCAACATTAAAGCAAAGTTAAGTTCAGATCTCGAGAATTGAGATTGATGAAATGAAAAAAAAAAAAAATCCACATAATTCAACTAAATATAAGATGCACAGTTTCAAGAAAAACAACTTGATCATTGCTAATTGAGAATTGATGAGATTATTGATTTCATGTATTTAGGTTGACTTTGATCGGCTAAGGTGTAATTTAGGTTCCTTTGCGCTTAATTACTTGTAAATATGAATGATAACCCATTAGTATTGTTGAGTTCTTTAAGTATAAGTTTAATATCCTAAAGGTTTTTAATGAAACTATCCATATAAATAAATAAGATGTATATTTCTTTTCGATAATCTGTCATTTCATAATTTTTCAATTAAATATGCTTGACGTGAAATAATATTATAATGGGTTATCCTTGTGTTAATTTTAGTAATAGAATTAGGATAAATGAGATTAGTTTTCCAATCCCATTATATTGGATCAGGATTTTCGAGTATTCAAGCAAGAACAATAGGTACATGCAACGGTTTCAAAATGAGATATTGAGACCATGATATCTCTGCTGCAGCCAACCCAAGCCTAATATTGTGTGCATTAAGACATGAAATGTTACGTGGTGGGCTTTATTTATGTCGATTACGTTGAAAATCATAAAATGATTTATAAATTAAAAAGATTTTTTTAATTATTGGATTATTTTTTTGTCACGATGAAAGCCCAACTCTTGTTGTTTACAATGACAGCATTTGTTCGCACTTGAAACCCTATTATATATTGGGCTTCGAACCCGATACAATCGTCCTTGGCCCCGAATCGGATACGCGATGATGACACCAAATGAAAATTTTCACTTTTCGCCACTGCATTCAACACGCTTCGTTTTCCTCCCGCCACTCACCAAGAAAACCCCTCAAAGACAATAAAAGAGAGAAATTTGGAGTGGAAGAATCCGGAGTTTTGGCTTCCTCGACAAGATTCTCACTCTCCAACGAAGTCTCCTCTCTTCAACTTCCTTCCCCAAAATCCATCCCCGATTCTTCATCTTCGTCCCCAACTGGCCAGCCCGTTTCTGGGAGTCCGTTTTTCCCTATTCGGATTCGACCCGGACAAGCACGAACAGGTCTTGGTTCTGTACAATTTTTCTTGGATTTCATTTTGAGTGTGAATTGAATACTGATTAGGCATGTGAATTTTTGGGCAGGTGAGGGGCGAGGCTTGTGAGTGTGGGTGGAGTCGATGTTGGGAGTCCGATTGTACTCATATTATCGTGGATAAACTCGTCTATGTGAGTTTGCAGCGTGATTGATATGTAATTTATATTGAAAATATGTGTACGTTGGTTTCGTCATCAACACGGAAAAATTTGATTATAAATTTGTGTAATGATTGATAAGCCATTAGCTAAGGGTTTTAGATTGAGATATGAGTATATGTGTTATTCAGGTTCAAATCTGTTGCTAGTACTCCTCATCACTAATGTTAGAATTTGCTTAGCTAAGTGGTGTGCGCAAGTATCCTGAAATTTTCTCTTTTCCGGTCAAGCTCAGACTTAAAGATTATGCAACTTATTAACTGGAAAAAAAATAAAAAATCCTTATAGTGCATATGATAATTCTGTTGCTTACTTTGTCTGATATGATCTACCTGATATTTAGAATGATCCTGTCTGCGTTGCTGCTAGAAAAGATGGCAAGACGCTTGTCAATAGCTTTTGGGTTGATCACAGCCTAAGGGTCAATAAGCCAATTGATGCCTCCTTTGTAAGTTCTTTATTTTCCGCTTCTATTTTCATGCAGATTGAAGAATTTCTAATGTTTTCGGAGTTCTGATTATAATCATTGTGAGTGTTAGAACTTAGCTCGAGAGAAATCTTGCGAAATTTTGTCTTTCTAGTTTCCGATATCATCAAATGAATAACATTGCTTATATATTGGTACAATTTTGATGCTTGTTCACTTCAGTTGTCCACCCACTCTCAAATATCTTCTTTTGCTGTTTGGACTCTTGGTCACTCCCATGTGAATGGTTTTATATGTTGTAGATTATGTACTGACCCGTGAAGGACTTGAATGGAATCCCAGGTGCAAAGGATTTCATTATGTGTTTGACTGGATATCAGCGAAATCATTGTGATGGCATAATGGTATGCTCAATCACTTTACGGTACCCTCCTTGTGTATTGATCTGAACGTGTGTCCTGTCTGTAGATGGTGGATGAATGAAAGCATACATATCAAGGGAACTCATTGCTGATCTATGGTTTTCCATTCAATTTTGCAGACATTTGGTGAGCTTGATGGGAGCTCATTTTTCCAAACCATTGGTGGCAAACAAAGTTACTCATCTGATATGCTACAAGTTCGAAGGCCTGTGCTTTATATGCTCTCATTTTATTAACTCTCTCTTGGTTGCATGGTTCTACAGTTCTTGTGGATCTGTTGTTAGCACAATCCTGGAAGATGATTATCTACATACTACAATTGCAATAGCTTTAATTTAAAAACATATCAAGCGCTGCTTAAGCGCTAGTTGCTGGGGGAAGCATTTTGCTTGATCTCTAAGCTGGGTTGGTGTAGTTGGGTTGATCTATGCCTTGCAAAAGGGCAAAAAAAAAAAAAAAAAAATAAAATAAAAAAATCATGGTATCCTTTTTCTTGAGGAGCTAGATGGGAGCCATGGCCAGTATCAAGTAATGGGAGTGCTCTTCCATTCAAAACCACTGCTGATTTGATCATGCGAGGGACGGTTTGTCAAGGAGAACTAAAAGTTACTCTTTCTTTGCATATGGCGCACAAGGCATAAACTTCTACAGAACACCCATCACTGACCTACCTGGGATGGATTTTTTTTTTTTACAGGGGAGAAGTATGAATTGGCAAAAAGGTTGAAAAGAATAAAGCTTGTCAATCATAGGTGGTTGGAAGATTGGTGAGTGTAATCTTGTCCGCTACGACCTTGATTATCGATTTTATTAGCTCGGTCGCTTTTTTTTAGATCTTCCATTTATGACAAGCGTATTGTTTGTCGTGTGGGACTCAGCTTTTTCTATTTCTATTGGTTTCACAGCTTGAAAGAATGGAAAATGCTCCCAGAGGAGAACTTTAGTAAAAGGTAATCCTGTTATGTTTGAGTACAATGAGCTTCTCCAAGGCATACAAAGATTACACGGCATTATCTGAAATTAGAATTTCGTCTCTCCGCAGTGGCTATGAGCTGGAAATGGAGGCAGAAGCTAAGGATTCTTATGATGAAGCACCAGATTTTGATGCTCGCCTTATCTCAGGTGCCTCTATCAATTTGCAGAACAATTTGCCTGTGGCCCAGAATGCTTCTGTCATCAAGGGTATGCTGCAAAATGTTGAACCTCTTCCATCTTCAAACATTGGCGGCAATAGGGAGGTGACTCCGCCTATCAAGCCTAAACTAAAACCTGACCAAGCCAGTGGGTCTTACGATGCTGTGGATCTGTTGGATGCAAGGTGCCAGAAGTTTGGTGTTGCCGCCACAGAATCTGATAATCTAGTTGATCATGTTACAGCTCCAGTACTGAAGCCTGCAGATAGTGATCAGCCATCTTCATCTGGAAATGCTAAGAAGCTACCTGATAATAGAGTCGACAAGTTATATGCTGTAAGTTACTCAAGGAAAACACCAAGAAGATCACGCCTTTCCCTGGGAGAAGCCAGCGAAATTGGTTCTCTCAATAGATGTCTATCTGAAGGCAAGTATGGTCCTACTGGTTGCACTGCAATTTCTTGAGATGAATGAGGAAAAGGAATTGATACGTTTATGTCCCTTGAAGCTACTTCTAATGGAACTGTTTTAGCTGATGAACTTGGACCAAGTTCTTCCTTGGTTCCAAAGAGGAATTCAAATGATAATATGGATATATCACCTACTACTTCCAAATTTCAGAAGTTGAATTCCTCGACCAAGAAAACAATAGATGCAAGACACACTCATGTTCCATTGGATGGTTCATCTGAAATGCGCAAATGCACAAAAGTGCCTTCTGATCCTGAGAAAGGATCCCCTTTGAAAAGCCTGCCCCTATCCCGAAGTTTGCATTCAGATTTTCTTGACGGTGGCAATACAAATGAGGGATGTCAAAAATCAAGATCATCTGCTGTGCCTGCAACAAGTGTTGTCAAAGTGGATGAAAAGAGCAAAGGTCAGAGGCGGGATCAGCACTCAGTTGTATCCTCCCCTGTAAAGAATCCTGAAGTCATGAAGTTCAAGAGTCTGAATGCAAGTCGTGTTCATGATTCTTCTCTTAAAATGTTTACGAGGAAGGCCTCGGCCAAGAAAAAGTTAGGTTCCATGCCCAAGTTGAATACCTCAAATATTGATATACAGAAGGTACCTGTTTGCCTCAGTGGGATGTCCCCTAGGCATAGTGCTTCATCTCCTCCAGTTCCTGATGTAGTGGCAGCAGATAATGTCAGATTCGCCACAGCTCCTCAGGCTGAAACCATTGCAGCCCATGATAACGCAAATAGTGTTGTCTGTTTGCCAGTGGATGATGGTTTACAGACTGCAAGATCCTTAATTGATGTCACTGAAGGTCCACTTGACAAATTGATAAAGGCAAAGGTACACCAGCAGAATATATCAAAAGTGGAAGTGAGGAGCACGCAGCGTACCAAAACCAGAGGTTCATATTTCAGCTGCACCTGAAAGTAATAAGGGTTCGACTGAAATTGAACACGAAGTTATAGTTGGCAAAGAGAATACCCGGGCATGCTCTTCTGTCTATCAAAGAGATTCGAGGAGGAAGAAATCAGCCAAAGGGAAAAATCTCATTTCAATTGAAATAGAAAAGCATCATCCTGCCTCAGTGAAAGTTCCTGAGCCTGACTCATCGGTTTGCATGAAGGTTGAAGTTAAGAAGAGCAGTGAGACGAAAGGTGTAGGGAAAAGGGTACTTGATGCTTTATGCAACACGAGTCATGACACAACACCAGTGAAGAAGCTTCAGCCTACAGTAGGTAAAGAAAATGATGATCAGTTCGCTGTTTGCGATGATAGAAATGTGGCAAAGAATGGGAAGCAGACTGTTAAATTTAGTGGTAAATCTAGAAAAACGGCTTGAGAGTACTCAAGGAGCTGTTAACGTCAATAGTTCAATAATGCAGGGTGGCCATGCAATAGATGCAGCGAAAAGGGATCCTACTTGGTTCATAGTTAGTGGCCATAGGCTACAGAGAAAAGAATTTCAGCAAGTCATTAAAAAGCTGAAGGGAAGACTTTGTAGAGATGCTCACAAATGGTCATACCAAGCTACACACTTCGTTGTTCCGGATCCTGTGCGTAGGACAGAGAAGTTCTTTGCTGCTCTGGCCAACTGAATTCTAATAGTTAATTAGTAGTTAATGCCTTGCAAGAATTGAGTCTTCTTTTCGGCTTACTCCAAGGATTCATCCCCTAGTTGTGGTCATCTGGATGATCTGTCGTATGTCTGAATAAAGATTCGATGTCATTTCTAATTCCGTTTCTTTGAGATAAAGGAGACTATGTTGTTACCCTTGGCTCTTGTTCCAGGTACCTTGTGATATGTGCGTCTTAGTTTTATTTGGTTTTTACCTAAAACTTTTTTGTTAGCTGCAGCTGGGTTTTAAAAAGCCTGATTATCTATCTGCTAGCTATGAGGCTGGAAAGTTCTTGCCTGAAGAACCTTATGAATGGCACAAGAACGGCCTAAGTGCAGATGGCGCAATCAACCTAGAAGCTCCTAGGAAATGGCGTTTGATGGGAGAGAGGACAGGCCGTGGTGCCTTCTATGGAATGCGCATCATCATATATGGAGATTGTATTGCTCCGACCCTGGTATGCCTGGTGCCACTATTCCTACATTTGCCAAAACTCCCCGTTTCCTATGCTCACTGCCGTGCTGTTTTTTATTGTGAAGGACACGTTGAAGCGTGTAGTGAAGGCTGGAGATGGAACTATACTAGCGACTTCCCCATCATACACCCGCTTTCTCAAGTCAGAACTGGACTTTGTGATTGTCAGTCCAGGTATGTCGCATGGTGATGAATGGATTCAAGAGTTCCTGCAGCACGAGATACCTTGTGGACTATGTGTGCAAGCCTGGATACCCTCTTGAGAAACATGTTCTCTGCAACAAATAGAACTGGGCTGCTAGGTCCTTCGCTCGGCTGGTCACTCGATCAGATGAGGTGGTCGAGGTTCCTGGTTCACTAAATAAGTAGGTCATTGACAGGTAGTAAGCTGAAGATCAACGTCATATACTTATGACATTGGTTTCTATGGTCTTGAACCCGGACGAGTGCATTAGGTTTGGCAAGTTCAACGCTGCTGCTACTCTGCCACGATGCTTAATCCAAACTCCAAAGAAAAACTGATGTTCCATGAGGTAAAACTTCAATAATGTGTCATATGCTTTTTGTACATGTTCTGATGTTTTGATGTTTAATTGTAATACAAACTCCTGTTAGGAGAGTGCATTGAGCTAGCACCAGTTTGCTGGTATAATGACAATATGTATTAACAGTAAGGTTAACCTTAATGTACCTAAGGCGATCCGTTGTTTGATCACAGAATAAACTTTGCAGATGTGATGCCCTCCGATATGTAGCCCTGGAAATGTTGCTCAGAAGTAGATGTTAGATATACGGTTAATGACTTTATGCCATTTTTTTTACTGCTAAGGTTTCCAATACATTTTAATGCTATCTTTGTCCCAACAAAACTATAATCGGTTGACTTGATACGATAATTTATGTCTGTGTTGATTTTATTATAAAAATAATTTTGTCATTTGATTAGTGTGAGTAAGAGGAGTGAAAAAAAAAATAGATGAGTTGATGTCATATAAAATAAAAAATAGGTATATTTTGATATTTTTGTAAAAAAAATATTCAAATGAGATAGTTGATAAAATTGTAATTTATTTAAAAGATCTCAATATAAAAATATTGTAATTATTTTAAAACGTATAGAGTATTAATTGAGATAATGAGGAATGTGTATCAGAGTTCCAAAGAGCATATGCTAAAATTATCAAGGCTTTCACTGACATCGTGTTACCTTGTTTAGCCAAGGCGCATTCACAATATCACGTGTTTCCTTCCCTTGGGATTCTCTAACTTCATCTTCAGTGTTTATATACACTATTGCTTACGGCAAGTTCAATGGGATAGACAAAAGATGATTATGGTTAAAATATAATAATTAACATAAAATTCTTCCCTCCAATGTAGCTACTCTCACATGGCAAATTTTGCCAATTTGCCAAAATAGATGCTATATTTAACAAGAAAAATAGCTAATGTTATTTTATAGCAACTCAAAATCTATGATGGGAAGATCCAAAAAAGAGAAAACAATTACAAAAAATAAAATAAAAATGGTTTCATCTTATCCATTTATTGGTTTTGTTGACAAATTATAGCATTGATCCCAATGGAATGACATTGATATATTTTGACATTTTGGCACTATTCATTGGTATAATATAGGTTTGCATTTGCAAAAAGTAGCATGGAGCATTGAACTTGCTCTAACCATATGAGCTACTTTCTCCATCATGTTATTTTTTGGTCATCTTGGCTTAATTTTTATATGGCGTCGATACATCCAAGCTTTAGATCAACTTTAATGTGCATTCCGTATTATATTCATTTGAGAAAATATCGAGATCGGTGATATATTCATTTACAGTGTAGTAGTATTAGACTAAGACCATCATCCACAACAATTTTCTTATCCCTATTTTTATCCTGCAATATTATAGTATAATTTTATTTTATTTTATAGGAATTCGATTTTTTACTCAGTCATCAAACATATTTCTGTATGATATTTCTATTTTCATATATTGATATCAAAATATATTTTCATTTCCTGAATTATGTTATTAATTTGTTATGAGTAGTTCTTATGATAGTAACATTCAAATGGTTTTTATGCTATTAAAAAAATTCTTGATAAATTATTATTTTTATTATTCTTTTATTATTTTGATATTAATAATTCCAAGTTTATGTATCAAAAAAAATTCCTAAGTTTAAATCTATTTTAAAAAGTTGTTATTTTCTTTGAATCTTAAATAGCACAAAATAGTAATAAATGGATATAGGAATGATGTTTTAATTCTCTAGAATTGGGGAATGAAATGAGGGATAATGAAGGATGTTGGGATAAGGATAGGGATAGGGAATCGGTTGGGAAGTCAAGTTTTGCCAAATTTCCTATATTTGGGGATAAGGAATGGTTTAGGGAGAGCAAGGTGTACCAAAATAGAATCGAAATTAAACTTAGCATGACTAATCAGAACCAATTCACGATTAGTAAGATTTGCAATATCTGTTCAGCTATTCAAGTGGTATTCGAGACTGTAATTTTAATTCCATTTGCTGATTAATAAGCCAAGTCTAAACATTTGTTAAACAATGCGATTAAAATGAAATTCACTTTCTTGCCCCTTCAAGGAATGAACTTTCCTTCTCTTCAAAGAGATTTTGGATCTTCCTTTTATTTTGCTCAAAGTTGCCAAAAGGAAGCCCTTGCTTGGCTGGCTTCTAAGGTACCTTAATGTTAGTCTTCACATTTTACTTGTTGCTTTGCCACTAAAATCTTAGAGCATTTGTAATTATTCGGTTATCATCTTGACATCAAATGAATCCAATCAATTATTTCTAGAAACAGTTTGCTAGTTCTCATTATAATGTATTCATGCAACATCTAAATAAAATGTACTAAGGTTTGTACAGATTGTTAGGACAATTAGAATGTACTAACAAAGAAATGAATGCATATTATGCATCTAGCTCTTGTAATCTGCTAATTACATCATGCGAAGGTGCTTGAATAATCGAACATCATATGAATAAAACCACAATGTACGTTCATGGCGTGGGCAAAAGGATCTTCACATGAATGCTCAAAATCAGTACAATTACTAGGTGCATATTGTGTCCCGTGAAGTAACCATTTCTTAGGTTAAGTTTTCCTTAAAATACAGACCATGTTGCGGATCAGACTTATCTATCGTGTAGACTTAACTAAACGTGAATCGTCATTGCTTACACACTAAAGTAAGTAATGCATCATAAATTATCTAGCTTCTCTGTATGTGCTAGAGACGATGAGATATTACAATAAGAACTTTTTTACAATAATGACAACACGGAATAGATAGAATTCATGGAATGTGCATGGTATATCAGGACTTATGAACTACATAAGGACGATGTATTTGATTTCGAGCTCGCTATTGTCTTTGTTCATCCAATAACAAATGAGTACAATACTAAAAATTGATTAAACCAAAGTGCATCAGAAACTAGCTAAAGCAAGTCCTCCTTTTTGTTGCACTTGAGAAAGTTAAAAGGAAGAACATATGGCATCTCTTTCAAGAAAGTGTAGTTCTTTTCTTGAAGAGACAAAAGTGAAGTTTCACATTCAAGAGAACCAAAACTTGTCAAAAACTCAATGCATTATGATAAAGGCATTGAATAAATCCAGGAAAAAAATTCAGAATATTTGTTTTTTAGAATGAAAAATAAACTTACAAAAAAATAATTTATAATTTTTATATCAAATTAAATTTTATCTTGATAGATACGTTAAATCAAAAAATCAATATAAAAAAAATTAATTACAATAAAAATTGGATTGCGGCTCTCTCTCATCTTTGCCTACGTGCCTTCATCCCCACGGCCTCCTTTTCCTCCTCTTCATAGCTAAGCAGCCTTTTCTGGGTGTAAAAATAAAATGTGCTGTGTTGTTGAGGTTGTTAGCCTCCCATGACCTAAATCATTTATTTCCACTCCTTCATCGAAGATTTCAACACCAACTCCTTTTCCCCATAGGCCCCCCCTTTGTGCATACATCATCCATCTTGGTGACTATAGCCCAAAATGCTTAGGCTGTTCTTAGCTATGCTTGTTTTGATTTGGGTAACAAAAATGAGTAAATTTTGTCATCTTCATAACCCGTATTTGAAAGGATTTATGTCGATATATTCCATTTTTTTTTTCAATATCTACGTGGGTATTAGTGATTTGAGATTCTTATGTTTATGTTTTCACGTTTGAATCGATGAATACTCAAATAAAACACATATACTGTTGATTTTGGATAAGATCTCTAAGTTTCCTAAAATCAAACCAATCCAATCAGTTCCAATCTTTTTATAGGTGAAACAACACAAAGTTTGATGTCAACTTATTCCAATGGAATCAATACAGGAATATCTTGAGTTAAATGTCTGCACACATTTCATTGTGGTTGAAAAAAGATAACATAGGACTATGCAATATCCCATATAGGTTAGTGGAGTTGAAAAACCCAAGAAGAGAATAGTTGAGAAACCAACAACATAGAGATAGAGCAATCCTCCC